>CATIWK010497142.1:0-17316 GCA_949634005.1 Mallotus japonicus
TTTTCTAAATAATTGTCATTAGATGCTTAAGAGTAATTTCATAATTCTCTCCACAAAACAGCATAAAACAAAATGAAAATTCTTTTTTTTTTTTTTTGCTTATCTCTTATATAGAAATAGACATGATTTTATTTACTTTAAATATTTTTGCTTTGTTATTTTATATGTAAAGCATAAACATAGACTGTTGGGTTAAACATGAATAATAGTCTTAGATTTTGAATTTAATGATCAAATTTGAATCCTGTAGGTAGTGATGAATCATTTCATCATTTGAATGGAAGATTGACGTTCTAAAACTAAGAGTCTTGAGTTTTGTTCTGAAGGGAAGCATTTGTTGATTGAATTATATGTAAATTGTTGTAAGTCAATTATTTTTGAATGTACTAATTGTGATTTTTTATTTTGTAAATGTAGTTGGCATAGTAATTTGATTACTTAAAAAAGAAACCCATATGAATTATTGTATTTATTAAATTTTTTATATTTTTTATATATCCTTATATTATTTTGTCTGAACTAATATTATTTAAAGTCCACTAAACTCTAACTAATCCGATTCGATTTGAATATGATGATGAAGTTATGATTTTATGGAGTAAAAAAAAAAAAAAACCCTTTAGTTGAATATATTTGAGATGGCAAGAATTTTTCCTTCCCTTCTAGAGTCAAGGGGTTGAAGAGAAAGACTACTCTATAGAAAAACAAAAGCATGTCTTGAGAGAAAAGAAATTGGAAATTTGTGCAAGATAGAGACCACATCAATGGAACTTGAACCACAAGTATATTATATAACTCAAATAGGATTAGTTTTTTTAGAGGAATATAATATTTATAATATTTGTTTTTTATGAATATAACAATGTTATTTTTTTTCCCTTAAAAAATAGTGTCACTTATTTTTTTTATTGGTATTTTAAGTTCTTGTTTACTTTTACTTTTTTTTTAACAAACACCTATGATCATAATTATTTATACTTATATTTATATTTACATCTGTATTATATATAAAAATATAAATAAAAAAGTAAGTAACAAATTTATTTATAAAAATAATATATATGTGTTAGGTGAGATTAATTTGATTTTTTACTTTCTCAATTTCAAAATTATAAATTTATTTTTTTACTTGTTTTAATTTAAAGAATATTTTCCAAAAAATATTTAATATACTAATGTACTAAAAAAAATACTTATTTGATATGCATTTTATTGGAACCAAATTATTTTTTTTATTAAAGTGCAATGTGTTGTCTGTTATTACTAAAGGGTATATATATGAGAAAAAAAAAATTTAATTCCAACTATTAACTATGTTAAAACTATAAGTAAATCTATAATTTTAGAATGGAGAATGTATTATTTCAATAGATTAATAATTAAAAATCATTGTTCTAATAAATTATAAAAACCTAAACCTAATAAAGTTAATAAAAAAATTGACCAATTAATTACATAATGGAAAATGAAATTTAATAGGATTTTTTTTTTTTGGAAACTTTAATAGGATTGAGAAAGTAAATAATTTTAATATAAAATAATTATAGTTTATTGCAATATTATTTTATATAATTGAAAACTAAAATTATAAATATTGTTTGAAAATTTTAAAAATCATTAGACACATAAAAATATTTTATTTGCGAAATTTTTGAAATTTGAATAATGTGAAAATATAAAAAATTAATGATAAAATAACAATGTCACTAATGAAGGGGGTGGTATTACTGTAGTATTTAATAAAAATGAGGATAATTTGGGGAAAAGAAAAAACAATTAAGTAAGAAGAGATGAGATAAATGGAGCCCACAACCACAAAGAAGAAAAGAAAAAAGAAAAAAGAGAGAACCTTCGTTAAAGGGATAGATGACGTGGGAAGTAGTGCCTTCCACTTCATGTCTTCATCTAACATTCATAACATAACAATAAATATATGAGTGGAATAAATAAATAAAAAATAATAATAATTTATGGTTATAATTAAATAAAAATTAATTCAATTGCTCTCATTCTATTTGTATTAAAATTAATTAAATAAAAATCCTATTTGTATAGATATATATATATATATAAAATATCCTTAAAAATATCATAAATTATTATACTACTTATCATATTCCAATTAAAGCAGCTACTGGAAAAAAAAAAAAGGTAGCTACTAATTTTTACATAAATTTTTTTTTTTTTACATAAAATTGTGGATAGTGTAATTTTATTTTATTATTCTCTCCATCTTAGGTACACATAAAATATTAATCTTTTAGTATTTATAATTAAAAAATTTGATCTCATCGTAGGAGTTTTTTTTTTTTTCAATTGAACTTCAATTAGGAAAATTCAAATTTTAGAATGATTAAAAAATAAATCACATTAATTACCTATTAATTTGATAAAAGAAAACAAATATATTCCCCAATTATCTGTAGGTACTAATGGTGGCAAAATAAATCAAAAAATTGCAAAATCAATTTAAACCGTTTGAACCCTAAAAAAAATTAATCGAACAAATTTAATTTAATTTTGATTTGAAAATTTTATAAAATTCTCAATAGATTAGTTCAATTTGATTAAGTAAACTGAACCATATATGTAATATATGTAAAAATAGCTAATATAAAAAACTAATATTATTGTTTAAACTTTTTTCTTATTTTTTCGCGAATCATTCGAGATGATTGTAATTTTTAATAAATTATTTGTATTTAACATTCAACTAAACTTAGAAACAAATGAAAAAATTAAAATAAGGGGAAAATAGAATGAAAATGGTTACTACAACTATGAATCCATTTAGGATTAGGATAACAAATAGGTCAGTGAATCCTTTTTTTTTTTTTTTTGTGTTTTTTCAGTAAATTACTTCTGTTTAATAAGTGAAAATTAAATTAAGAATTAGTGAAAAAATAAGTAAAAAATTAAATAATTAACTATTAATTATTGAATTATTATTACATTTTTGGAAATAAATAAAAAAATTGGTAGGATCAATTCGGTATATAAAACAAGGAATAAGGTCAATTTATCAGAACTTTTTGACAAAGACCATATTAGCCCCTTTGTTACATTTTTGAACCAATTTAACCGTTGAACTTTCCTAAAAACGTCAAATTAGCCCTGACAATTATACTTGTCCCTTATTATTTGACAATTAACTAAAAGACCTCCAAATATTTAAAAATACATCCCTAACATTTTCCTTAGTTAACAGATTAGTCCTTATTTGAGTAAAAATATTTTTAATAAAAAATTAAAATTTTTAAATTATATTTAAAACTTGAATTTTTTATACCATAAATTTACATGCATATCAAATTATACAATTATTTTTCTAAAATATAAATAACTTTGAGTATTATTATAATTAAAAAATTAAATATAATACATGAATGTACTAAAAATAAATATTATGCATAATTAAATATATACATTTATATAATATATTATTAATTTATTAAATTTTATATGGTATAAACATATTTGAATTTTAAATATAATTTACAAATTTTAATTCTTTATGAAAATTTCTTTTACTCAAATAAAGACTAATTTATTAAATAAGTAAAACATTAGGAAGTTGTTTGTGAATGTCTAAAGGGTCTTTCATTTACCTATTAAAAATAAGGGGCGAGTGTAATTGTCAGGAGTAATTTAACCTTTATTGATTAGTTGATAGATTAAATTGGGCAAAAAGTAACAAAAGGAAAAATTTGATCCCTCTCAAGGAGTTCATCGGGAAATTGATCCTTATTCCACAAAACAAAGTTACAACATTTGTTAAAAATATGTTTTTCTTTTTAACTGAATCATGAGAAATAAGGATCGAATCATTAATTTGTGTATACTTTAAAGAGAATAATGTCACTACATTATTTTTTTTTTTTTTGGTAGGAAACAGGGCAAAACGCCCGAACAGAGAATAATGTCACTACATTATTTAATCTTAGACAACAATGCATTTTACAAGACTGTAACACTCCTAATTATTATAAACTTTTCATAAATAAAATTTTAGATCATATGTTCAAATTTAAGATTCACCTTTTTTCATTTCAAAAAAAAAAAAACCACCTTTTTTCTGTTAACCTTCTATTATTTATTTCAAAATATCAATTCATTTTTTTTCTTTCGATCTTTTATTATTACTATTTATCTTTCTATTTAATCTTTCTTTTAATTAAAATTTTTATTTTTAGAAAAAATTAATCATAAACATGTACAATATGGATTTGTAAATTGAAATGTAAATATAAATTCAAATAGTTTTAATAAAATAAAAATTTAAGTAATTTTTATAAAATTTAACTATACTCTTTCATTAAAATACCAAATATCTCACATACACACACAAATATATATAGATCCTTGGCTCATCTCAAATGATCTATATATGACTAATATTTTTCCACAAATTAAGGTGATAATCTATGTGAAAAACCAAATAATTTAATAGTATAACTCTTTTTAAAATATTAATAAATTAGGAGTTTGATTTTTACGTTATTTTCTCCTCATCTGGAAAAAAAAAAAAGAAAAAAGTGACACTCATACCAGTCACCATGTTAATTTAATATTAACAATGCAAGAAATTTGGAGCAATCTATGTGTGTTTTACTTTTGAATCTCTTGAAAATTATTCAAAATTGGATCTTGTTGTTGCCCTTTTCAGTGATATGTCTCTTTTTTATGTTTTTCTATGTTGGAAAGTTGTGTTTGCTTGTTTTACTTCTTCCTTTACATGTTTTTTAACTCTAGCATTTTTCTACTTGGGAGTGTTGAAGACCATGTTTCATGTGTTCTCATTTTGCAATGATTTGTGTCTGCAATTGCTTCTTGTACTTCTTGTTGATAATAGTTAGGAGTGTGCAGTCGATTGGCGCAGTACTATTTTTATCAGATTAAATTAATTAAATCGAATCATATAAAAATTAAATCGAACTAAAATTAGAAATCTAATCAAATAAAAAAAATTAACATTTTTAAAATGAAAATCAAACCGACATAACCAAACTAAATTGCTACAAATATTAATTATTTTAAATTTTATTAAATTATTATACAATTAAAAATTTACAAAATAAAAATATTAAATTTCGATTTGTTCAATTATTTTAGTTAACCAAATTTTTTAAGTTTAAAACTGAACCAAATTGAAATATAAACTAAGCAAATTGAACTAAACCATATCGGTTCGATTTTTAGTTCGGTTTGTTTGCAAGTCTTGCACTCCCTAATAATAACTAAAAATTTTAATTATATTAAATTGTTAAATAATTAATACATATTTATTAATATTAATTAAGACATAAAAATTAAAAAATATATTAATCAGTTATCTATATAGCAACATATAAATTGAAAATAAATTAAGAGTTAAAGTAGTTAAATGATAAAGGTTTTCTTCATAGATTATAAATTTATCAACACATATTAATTTAAGTGATAAAGAACATGAATTCCTTTATTAAAGTATCACGGTCATATCTTATATATATATATATATATATATATATGTATGTATGTATGAAGAATTCAAGTGGTGAAAGAGATTTATTTTTTATGGATTCATTCAACTGAAACTTCTAATTAATTAGAGTTTTTTATGGTTGTTGGATATTAAAAATATTAAAAAAAATTATAAATTTAATTTTTAGTCACCGTAAATATATTATTTAAAATTTAAAATATATATTGAAAATAACTTATTTTTTCAATTGTTAATCCTAGTCTTAAAGTGGAAATTTTTTTTTTCTTCATAGATGAGAAAGGATTAGTGTTAATCTATTTGACAAATAACCCACTTAAAACAAGATAATTATTGGGAATCAAATGAACAAAAGAGGTACGTTAAGTTAAAAATAAAGAATAATTGTGTTTCCATGTCCCCTCCAAAGTGAAGTGGAGCGTTACTCAGTTTAGTTATGGCCCACTATCTCCCCCTTTCTCGATGCCATTGCATTAGATGAACGCTGCCTTTTTGTCTTAGTTCACTCTTTTTTCTTAAAAATATATATATAGTGAATATAAAAATTATAATTTATTTTTAAAATGGTTCCATCTTTTACCAAATTAAAATAAAATGGTAATGATAATTGTATATAAATTTTTATATTAAAAATATCTTATATTTTACTATAATTAATTTTTAAATAAAAATAAAGCATTGCAAAAAAATTAAAAATATATAAAACATAAATAAATTTGTTCAAAATATAATTTTTAAAAAGATATCGATATTATAATTCAAGTTTTATAAAATGGGTTTAAAATAATAAAATTAAATAATGTAGTTATTTGAATTAAATTAGAAATATATTAGCTTATAATTAATCAAAAATGAAAAATTTAAATAAGATAAAAACTTACTTTTATTTTCAATTAATTTTATATTTCAGAATTCTGAGTTAATACAAGTCAAAATTCTCAGCAAATTAATATATTCAGCGTACGCGTTTTCTTAGCAAATTAATATATATAATTCTTATATTTTATTCAAACATAAATTTCATAGTAAATCCAACTCAATAATATTTTTTTAATATAATTGGTTTGAATTTTAATAAAATAACATTTCCAAATGGGTCCTGGAAATCGACCAAACTTCCATATATATTTATATATATATATATGAGTTATATTGATCAAGAATGCTCCAAATTATTTCCCAAAAAAAAAAAAAAAGAATAACTTGAATTAACCAAATATGCAATCTTTACCACTTGCCTACTTTGAGGCCTGGAAATCGACCACGCCAATAATCATATGCATATGCTAATCCCCAACATGCATGGATTTTTCTTTCAAAGAAATTCTATCATTTTATATGTTTATTTGCTATCTAAGACAACAAAATTAATGCATTAATTCATGATCCATAAACACTTCATAACATTACAAGAATTGGTCCATATATATATATATATAATCTAATAGCATTTCTATGAATTAATACGCCACATAATCTCATGTCGCACACTAAATTCATATAAAAAGTAACACAATTTATAATTTTATGTGGCGTATTAATTCGTAAAAATGCTATTAGATTAACTAACAAAATATATTAATATTTAAACGAAATATATACATTTGTGAATAGTGTCTTGTTGACACTCAAAAATATTACTGTTTTTGTATTGTTTTAGTCCTTATAGAAAGCTTTTATTTTTTTTGTGCTTACAAAAATGGGGGAGGAGGATATACAACTCAAGGGGTACGGAAACTTGAATTCGAGTCCCTGTAATATTTGTGCGAAATACTTGACCATCGTGGTAAAGCTTCACAGGCGTCCCTATAAAAAAAAAGCTTCACACCTGAACATCGTTAGATTCATAATTGAAAGTGTAACTAAAGAGAATAGAGAAAATAAAGTTCGATGTTTAGCCTAGTGCACAAAAATAAACTATATTTTAGAGAAGATTTCATGAATTCATATTTCAAAGAAAATAATACATATCATGATTTATATACATAAAAGCTGAGAATCAACGAATGGCATGTAGCAAATTTAAGAATGTTCTACAAGAATATTTCATAACTAATTTTGTCCCTTTCTTCCTTGACGAGCTGACATTTCTATTATAGCACCAGTGTTCAATATTCAACATGTGAGCTTTTAAAAGGATTGTTAGATGGGCCTATGGCCTTTCACATCAACTATTGTCCTACTGCATATTCCTATTGCTCTTTTCTACAATATGTTAATGAATTGTTGCACTTGCTACAACTTGACTTGATGCTTGAATTGCTGGTAAAATTGAGCCACAATGTTGTATTGCATTATATTTCATCATCCCCTTTTAAGTTGGAGCTTGGTGATAATCTGCCAAGCCCAACTTGTAGAATAAATTGTTAAATTGAGGAGCAACCAATGCCTTAGTAAACAAATCAACAAGTTGATACTTAGAACCAATGTGATGTGGTGAGACAAAGCCTTTTTTGTACTTGTTACTTACTGAATCAATCTCAAGATGTTTCATCCTTTCATGAAAAATAAGATTTGCAATGATATGTATTGTAGCCTTGTTGTCATACTAAAGCGAAATAGGAAGATGAAGGTTGATCTTAAAATCGACAAGTATTTAAGTGATCCACTACAATTCACATAAATTAGCAATAAGGTTCCTCTATTCGGCCTCAGTAGAGGACCTTACAATTGTAGTTTATTTTTTGCCTTCCAAGACACTAAGGCAGTCTTAAGATAAATGCAATAATTGGTAAAAAATCTCCTAGTATCTAGGCATGTAGCCCAATCAGCATCTGAGTAACCTTTTAAAGGAAAATCATTAGTGGCAAGAAAGAATAATTCCTGTGATGGTGAACCTTTGATGTATTTTAACAAACACAAAGTTGTACTCTAATGTAACTTTGAGGGTTCACCGACATACTGGCTTAATTGTTGAATCTAGTAAGTTATATTAGGCAATTCATAAAGCAATTCTACCAATTAGCCTTTTATACTAGTTTGGATTGTCAAATTTTTTCTCCTATATTAGTTGTTAACTTTGTTCCTTTTGTCATAGGTGTTTTGGTAGTCTTGGCTCAAAGTAAACCAAAATCATTAATTACATCTAAAGCATACTTTTACTGATTAACATAAACCCCTTATTTTGTTCTTACGATTTCAAGGCCCAAGAAATATTTAGCTTCTCTGAAGTCTTTGATGGTAAATAACTTATGTAGATGGGCCTTTAATGTTTTGATTTCTTCCATATCAATGCAAGCAACCAATACATCATCCACATACATCAATAATGATGTAAAACTTGCTGCTCTTTGCTTGGTAAAAATAGTTATCATGCTATGACTGTTGGAATCTAAAAACCTTCAACTTATTGTTAAATTCTTTATTCTATTGCCTAGATATTTGTTCCAAACCATAAAAACTTTTCTTCAATTTACAAACTGACTTGGAGTTGCTTTTATATAACCTTCTAATGATATCATATATACCTCTTCATCCAAGGATCCATGTAAGAATGCATTATTTATGTCAAGCTAATGTGGAAACTAGCTTTTTACAACTATTATGACAACAAAAAGTTTGACTGTTACTAACTTAGCCACGAGAGATAAACTATCTTGATAATCAATTCCTGTCATTCCCCTTTGCTACCAACCTTGCTTTTAGTTTATAAACTAAACCATCTGGCTTCAATTTAATCTTGTAAGCTTATTTTGAGTCTATGGCCTCTTTTCACTTGGTAATTCTACCAATTTCTAGGTGTTATTCTTTTCCAAAGCATTTAATTCACTCTACATAGCATTAATCCACCCTTTATCTTTATAAGCTTGATTGTGAGAAATAGGTTTTTGTAAATTAGTTAGATTTAACTAAAAAGTCATATGTTTACCATCTATATTTTATGAGTTTTGGAAAGGAAAGGTATTTTGTGTGTCTTGTAGTACGATTCTTATTAATGATAGAATTAACATAAGCTATTGACAAGTTGTTATTTGTAGCCATATTAGTCACACATTCCTGCATCTAAACAAGTTTAGACCTTCCTCTTATACTTCTTCTCTAAATTTTTGGTGGTGTCTATATTGTGTCACTTTGAGAATTCAAAGGTTCAATTTTTGTTGTTATTTCAAAGGTTGTATTTATGGGAATGTCTGAATGATGGTGTGTAGTAATTCTAGTTTTTGGTTTAAGATTTGGGTTAAAATGAACAAATAGTAAAGGTATTTCTAAAGTTTATTCTTTTGAATGGACAAAAGGGAAAGTATTTTCATGAAATGTAAGATCTTTGGTGACACAAATTTGGCTTAAATAAATATCAAAGACTTTGTAAGCTTTTTGCCTGGTAGTATATGCAATAAAAATACACTTATGAGGTTTAATATCAAATTTATCCTTATGGCATAGGACATTTATGGCATAACAAAGGCAATCAAATATTTTGAGTGCAGTATAATATAATTTATGGCCAAACAACAATTCATAGGATGTATGCTAATGTAAAATGAGTGTAGGGAGACTATTAACATTTTGTGTGGCCATGAGAAGTGAGAATGACCAGAATTTGGAAGGAAGATTGGCTTAGAACATAAGAAATCATGTTATTTGAAGAAGATGTTTGTGTTTTCTTTCTACAACCCCATTTTATTATGGAGTATACACAAAAGTATTTTGGTGCAAAATTCCTAATTCTTTCAATACATTTTGGCACTCTATATTTGTAAATTTTGTGCCATTATCGATTTTAATGACTTTGATCGTCTTTTCAAATTGGATTTTTACCATAGCAAAGAAATCCTTCATTATAGGAACAACTTATTTTTTATGAACTAGCATAAATGTCCATGTGCTTTTACTAAAATCATTCATTATGGTAAGCATATATGGAGTTCTAATGAGCGAATAGTGTTTATATGGACTCCAAATATCTATATGAAGCAATTGAAAATTTCTGAAAATTTGAATTTTATTAGTAGGGAAGCCAAATCAATACAAGAGTTTCTGTAATTTGCTTGCAGCTAACTATAAGATTTAGCCTTCCTATTTTAAAAACTAGAGTATTCAATAAATGTAGCTTTCCTAAAAGCTTACCAATAGTTAATGATTTTTTCACTCTATAGGTCCAACAATAAGTAATAAGTTGGGTAAGACATGAATTTAATTTGTGTTGTATGTGCAAGTTTAGAAACAGATATCAAATTATATTAAAAGGTGGGAATGTGTAAAACTTCTGATAGATGCAAGGATGTAAATCAACATTTCCTACATGTTCTATTTGCTTAATTGAACCATATGGAAGGTATACATGTGTGAAATGGGATGTTCGATGTGTGTTTTGCATCAAATTTATATCTGAACACATATGGCTACTGTCATCTATATCTAACATCTAGGTACATATGTCATGCAATCAAATATTATAAAAGCAAAGTAATAAGATGTCATATCTACAAGTCTTTAATGTGGGCAAAATTAACTTGGTTTTTGCTTTCAATTGGCATTTTTTAAGAGCTTCAAATGTTACTATTACACTATCAAGGCAATATTGGTAGCATGTGACCAATGCTTTCCATCTACAATAGTGCACTCATCTTCTAAGCTTAATAATGTCTCCGCCATATTTGTCATTTGCCTATTTCTACCCAAGTTCTTTGCCTTGTGTTCTCTCAAGTTCTTATACCACTCATGATACCATGTATCTTAAAATAATTCTCTTGTGAATGCCCATCCATGTTGCAGTGGTCACAATTTTGTGTTACCTTTTACTATCCCCAAACTTTCTTCTACCATTTTTTCCAGCTGCACCTCTTCTACCTCTCCCAAGGTCTCTTTCTCCATTTTCTTTCTTGCTAACTTGACCTCTTATAAACATTGCCATATACTCATTTTTGTCAAGAAATATAGCGTGTACATCCCTTTATTTTTAGACACTCAACTCCATCGAGTATGTTCTATTTACTGATGACAGTGGGGCCATAATAAGTTTTTGATTTCTAACATGATCATAAGTGTCATTAAGCCCCATTAAAAATTGCATCAGCCATTAAATGAAGTTAAATCTAAAACCTCTTTTTGCTACTCCACATGTACAGATAGGAATTGGCATTAAGCATGGGAACTCATCCCATAATTTTTTCAATTTTATGTAATATTTTTCCACCTTTATGGTACCTTAAGTTATACTACTAATCTCCTTTTACAACTGATAAAGTAATGGCCCATTACATTCTCCATACCTTTCTTGGAGCTCATTTTATAATTCCTTTTGTTGTGGTTGTGTAAATGATAGCCTCTATAACTTCTTTTGAGATAGAGTTTAAGATCGAAGATCTCACCATGCAATCTACTCTTTCCCATTGCTATGCTCTCAGTGAGGCGTTGGGCAGATAGTTACAAGCACTAGTAATAAATCCCAATTTGAGCTTTGCACCTAAAGCTATCTTAATTGATCTACTCCAGCTGAGATACATGAAATCTAAGAATCAAAAAATGACATGTGGCAAATTGAAGAATGTTCTTTTTTTTTTATAAATAATTACTATAGACTCCAATTCTTATTAACTTAAGATCACTTTTATATTATTCAACTTTATAATTTATATATGGGGTGAACAAGTTCAAATTTTAGGATGCACTACATGCCATAACAAATTTTATCTTGCATACAATTTCATTTATCTTGCATTATGTACCAACAACCTTGGGTTAACTGGTAGATGATTGTATTCGTTTAAGCAATATTTTGAATTTGAGTTGTAATGTACATAGTCACGTTAAATTAATAATTGAAAAACTTTTACTATTCTTAAAATTCTATTTAGATTGAACCAAATTAATTAGAGTCTAATAAATTTTGAAGATTGGTACAAGAAAAAAAAAAGAAAATTGTTTGTGTTATGAGATTACTTCAAAATCTATCGTTCAAAATTCTATATTCTTCTCATTTGACTCCCCCAAAAAAAGCCAAGAAGCTATTAAAAAAAAGGGGTAAGCAAAACTCGCCTGCCCTCGAAAATCCAAACTGATTTGTAGTAAAGTAACTGTTAAGGATAATCCAAAACCGCCTAGATCTCTATCTTCTTGTTGTAACAAACTATACTATACATCTCTATCTCTCTATTTCATTTGAAATATATGTATTACCTTGTACTTCACTCATTTTTAATAAATCAAAAATACAAAATTAGCTCTACTCTTCACAACTCAAAGCTCTATGGGCAATAACAACAATCAACTTGCTCCTATTTCTTCAAACCCTCTTCCCTCTCCTTTAACTACAACTCACTCCTCTTAATCAAATTAAATAATAAAAATTATTTGGCATGGAAAACACAATTCCTACCCTTATTGAATTACTAAAAACTAATGGGGTAATGGGTTTTGTTGATGGTACACAACATCCTCCACCAAAAATAATTCTTAACACTGCTAATCCTCCCATTGAAGTCCCTAATCCAGCCTTTAAAATATGGTTTCAACGTGACCAGATGCTACTCTCATGGATTCTCTCCTCCATTACTGAAGAAGCATCTCCTTATGTCATCGGATGCAAATCCTCTTAAGTTGCTTGGATAACTCTAGCCAATTCTTTTGGCTCAATTTCACAAAACAAACAACTCCAATTAAATATTGAGTTACAGGAACTGAAGAAGAATGACATGAAAATCTCTTAATATCTCTAACGTGCCAAGTCTCTTTCTGATGAATTATCTCAAAACAGTGCACCTCAACCCCTTTTTACGTCCTCTCCATGCAGTCCACGCCAAGCATCACATACAACTCCTTTCCCATCTTCAATCAGTAGTCCAAGCTGAAATATTGCACAAGGCTTAAACCTTGTGGTTGACCTCACACCTTACCCAACGATACAACCACATTAAGCCACACCAAACCGAGATGTTCTCTCCCCCACATCTCTTAACCTTGACATCATCCCATACAACTCCGTAAAATAACCATGCAAAGACGTGAGGCCCATCTTGTTACATCTCCTTCTACTATTTCATCACAAATTGAAACCAACACCTTTAATCAAGCTGTAAAATATAATGAATGGCGTATAGCAATGAGTGAAGAAATTTAAGCTCTTTACAAAATTAAACATAGAGTCTTATTCAACATCCTGCTCAATTCAATGTTGTTGACAACAAATGGGTGTTTCGGATTAAAAAAAAATTAATGGTTCAATATCTTGATAGAAAGCTCGTTTTATTGTTAAAGGCTATAATCAATAATCAGGCATCGATTATTCTGAGACATTCAGTCATGTGGTTAAAGCAATCACCATCCAGATAATTATAGCACTTACCACTATTAACAAATAGGAAATGCAACAACTTAACATATCTAATGCCTTTTTTCATGGCATGCCTTAAGATACTATATTTATGGAACAACTGAAGGGTTTTGTTGCTAATAAAAGGCCTAATCATGTCTGTCTTCTACCTCAATCTCTTTACCATCTCAAGCAAGCTCCTCGTGAGTGGTTCAATTGTTCGAGTTCTTTTTTGTTCAGTTTCAAATTTCAGCCATCCAAAGCTGATAGTTCTCTATTCATTCTTCACCAATGTTTGGATTTTTTTTATTTATTTATTTTTGTTGATTCATGTAGATGACATTATTCTCATATGCAATTTAAAACCACTTCTTGCTACTTTTTTTTCTCGCTTGTAATTGGAATTTGTAGTCTGAGATATTAGCCAATTGCATTATTTTCTTGGTATTGAGGTTACCTCTACTCCCTTAAGCACTTCTTTGAGTTAATAAAAATATATTCATGATTTATTGGTTTGTCATGGTATATTGGATGCAAATGGCTGCTTGACACCAATGGCAAGCTCACCAATATTAACAAAAGAATCGGGTACCCCTCTGCCTAGTGGTGAGCAATATCGACAAGTTGTGGGAGCATTACAATACGCCACCTTTACCAGACCTAACATTGCTTTTACAGTAAATAGTTTGTGTCAATTCATGCATAATCTAACTACAGGCCACTGGCAGGCTGTAAAATGGGTTCTTCAATATTTGAAGCAAACTTTGGATTTTTCTTTATTCTTTTCTGCTGACTCTTTCACTTAACTTCAATGCTTCTCTAGGTAGTGATTATGGTGGATTTCCGGAGGACCAACGATCAACAAATGGTTATGCTATTTTTTGGCTAACTTTTTAATATCTTGGATGGCTAAGAAGCAGCCAACCATTGCTCGCTCATCTACAAAGAGTGAATATAAAGCAAATGAGAAGGAGCTAGCCCTAAATAAACACTCTTTAGTTTGAAAATTAAATTTATTTTTGTGATATGGTCTTAGCAAGGTAAAAATGGCATAACCAAAGATTTTTTAAAAGTCATATTTTGGATTTGTACCAAACAAAGAGTAATGTGGTGATTTGCCATTAAGCACATTAGTTGGTAGATCATTTATATGATTAATGGCAGTGTCAAAAGAATATGACCAATAATGAAAAAATTGAGCTATGGGTAAGCAAAGAAAGACCAGTATCAACCAAATGGCAAATTTTTCGTTCTGATGTACCATTTTGTTCATGGGTATATGGATAGGCTATTTGATGAATAATACCATTATTTTGAAAATATTTGTTTAATTTTTAGTACTCTCTGCCCCAGTCAGAATAAAAAGCTTTGATTTTTGTGGAGAATTGAGTTTTAACAAGAGATTTAAAATTGAGAAAAATATTATAAACATTACTCTTATATTTTAAGAAATATACCCAAGTAAACTGAGTATAATCATCAGCAAACAATACAAAATATCTAAAACCCAAGTTTGACAAAATTGGAAAAAGCCCCCAGACATCAGAATGAACAATATCAAATGATTGTAAGCTTTACTTAAAGAGCTTGGTGTTTGTTCTTCTCATGAACCAATTCTTTGGTGTGATAATATTGGCGCAATATATCTTACTACCAATCTAGTGTTTTATGCTCACATGAAGCATATTGAGCTTGATTATCATTTTGTTCGAGAGCGAGTGATCAATGGTAATATCACTGTTTAATTTATTTCCAACCATAATCAACTTAAAGATATTTTTACCAAGCCATTAGGTTTGAGACAATTTATGGACATTCGGTCCAAACTTCGACTACTGCCTCGCATACCATCGGCTTGAGGGGTGTCGAGGATAGTCCATAACCACCTATAGGCAGCGGGGTTTAGCACGCGCTTAAGTGTTTGGCGACCACGTCACTGTGCGGGCTCAGGGCCTGCTAGGAGATACAAAATAGGCTTAAAGCCCAAAATGGATATGGAGTCGCCACCCGGATAAAAGCCGGGACACACTGTACAGCAACTGGATTCCACGGAGGTTCCCAGAAGCCGTCATCAGAGATCGGGTTCGAAAACTGGGTATGGGCTCTTGAATGCCCACCCAACCTTGCGGTTGGCCTCCGTGTGTGTTTTGTATTTTATTACCTTTTAATTATTAAATTATTTCCTTATTATCGTGTGGATTGCAAATGTTTCCAATTTTATGAATTAGACCGGCTTTGCACATTAATCCCTTTTGCATGCTTATTACCTCAACATCATTATAAGTAATGGTACAAATTTACAACCATACATTCAAATGATAGGGGAAAAGGATTAAGGATTACAACTCTTTAAACAATTACAATGATAATGAATTGAAATAAAACCTCTCAAGAACTAATTAACATAGTAATTACTTGATGATTAAAAATCACTGAAATATCCCTCCAATAAACAATGGTTAGTTCTTTTCTCACAAAAAAACAACAATTATTATATACCAAAAGAAATCAAGTTAACTTTGTACCAAATAACCATAAATACTCATTTAAATGTAATTCAACAATCAATTAAACCTAATATCATGACAACTGTATGCAAAATTGAAGATATAAGACAACATAAACACATAAGAAACCAAAATTGTATGAAATAAATACTATGAATGAAAGCTAGCTTATGTAGGATTCTGGTAGGGAGGCGGCACCTCTTCATAGAGGCGTCACCTCCTGGCCAAGAGGCGACATTCTGTCGCCACAACACAAAGAGGCGACGTCTCTATGAAGAGACGTCGCCTCTTCAACAGTAACTGCAACAAACTCACATGTCTTAAATCTTAAGTAACTTCAAAACAAGCACAAATGAATAAATATTGATACAAATATACGAAGATTGACAACTAATATTCAGTATTTCATATATTCATGCTTTCAACATGGCATCAAATGAACATCAAACACAAAAACAAACTAAAAACTAAGAAATTGATGCTTTTATTTAAAATAAAGAAGTTAAGACTTGAAAGTGAGGATTCTCACTGATTTGATCGGATTAACAGCTCCTAACTAAGCCCTCAGAGCTTGGTTTGTTGTTCTCAATGATCTCGAATGCAAGAAATCCTTCCTTCTTCTCAAGAGAATGGATTCTTAGGCTAGAAACACCACTTCTTCTTCTTCCTTTCTCTTTTTTCTCTTGTTTTTCTCCCCTTTTTTACTTCTCCCCTTTTTTTTTTCAAAAAAATGACCCCCTTTTTTTAAAAATCAAGCCAAGACCTCTCCTAAGCTCTCCACCTTTTCTTTTTCTCAAATTCCCAAAAAAAAAGTTAAAATGTCCACCTTGCATTTCCATCATTGCCTCTCCTCTTTTCCCATCATTTTTTGCCCTAAAAGTCTTATTTTCACGTCTAAACCTTCAGAGATGTGATATGGTGGGTCCATCCCTTGTGATTGTTAGTGATATGCACTAGGTCAATCATGTATGACCATGTTTTGACTTTATCATTTTATTAAAAAAGAGGCATTTTTCATTATCATTTTATATTATGATAATTACTTGAATAGTTAATTCATTCTAAGGCCATCAAGT
>CATIWK010497170.1:0-14407 GCA_949634005.1 Mallotus japonicus
TAGGGACTGCAGCATAAATAAAATAAGAGCCTGCCTAATTCCAAGAAATGGTACTATGTACTTCCCAAAATATAGCCAGGCCATTGAAAGAGCCTTTAAAGAAGTGGAATCTACATGCACAACAAGGAGAAGATGGAGACACTGATAAATTAAAAAATGCATACATCTGAAGAAAAAATCTCATAAAATTACAATGAAGTTGGGAGTGTTGCTGGCACATACAAGTGTATAAAGATACATAACAGAAAACAGTTGCAAAGTATCATGAACTCAGGTTACAAACAGAACAGATTACATAAGCAACTCCTCCTTTTAATACAAATTAAATATAGTAAGTAGGAACAAGAGAAAAAGAAAAACTCACAAACTCTGCAATGAAAATTCCAACGAGACCAATCATACAAGCTATAGAATTCCATACTTCTGCAATACTAGTAAATCCAAGAAATGGTGTTTCGAATTTTGGCTGCACTTTTGGCAATTCCACCTGAAAAAGGAACACATCTAGGCCAAGAACACCCAATTATTTCTTTAGTTCCCTTTACTCATAATTCTCTTTGACAATTTATCAAACATTTTAAAAGCATATAATATCACTAATTTCAGCCTTAAACAAAAATAAATGAATCAAATCAAATCAATAGAAATCACAACAATAATGCATGTTATTATTAATGTGAAGGTTAAAATGAAATAGAATGATTGGATTAATGATAAAATCAAATCAAATCAAGCAACAAATATTAACCTAATCAAAAGATTGAAACAAAAGAAAGATCCAATTTAACCTGAAATAGAGAAATTTTCAAGAGAAAACAACTGTAGAGGACGATTAATGTGGTCAAAAGAGCTGGATTCTGCTATGTAAGTAGAAGAAGGTGACCATCAGAGAAGAGGACGAGAAGAGGCAAAGACGATGACGCAAGGTAGAGAAGAAGACGATCAATTTTTATTTGTTTCCACTGAGAATGATAAATTGCCATGGGTAAAAGTGGAAATGGTGTATTCCATGGTTAAAGAATATCAATTCTTTAGTTTTTGACAGAACTACTATTCTTCAAAAATTACAGAATTACTATAAATTAGGATTCTATAATAAAATTTGAATCAAAGTAAGGAATAACTAATCTTTATGGAAGAGCTATTTTATTCTTTGTCTATTCCATAAACTAAACATGACCTAAATATCATAAGAATATACTGACTCTATTTCTTCTCATCTTTCATTCCCCTTTAATTAACGATGGCCTCAACTAGTAATTCAACAACCGAATCATCTCAAAGCATTAATGAGATAATGGGAAAACTGGAAGATCATGTTTGCACTCTGAAATTAATAGAAGCAGACATAACCAACTAATAGTAGCGTTTTAAAAGAAGACTACTCTTCTAACCGAATTATTATTGTTATTATTATTTTTAACTGAGGTCATTATGAATTTTTATTATCATTTATACGAAATTTGTATAAATAATAGGGAAAAAAAAATTTGCAGCGACCGCAAGAGTGAGACTGAGAGCATCGCACATAGCGTGGAAAAACATTGTTTTGTCATCCCTCCTTATCCAATCTCATTAGTATAAGGGGGGAAAAAAAAAAAAAGAAGCAAACAAAAGCCACTGACTTTTTCAATAATTACAAAATACCCATAACGGCATTTATCGTTTTATTTAATCTGGCAGTTTGGTAAAAAACCTCAATTCTGAGGCCATTTCACAACTAAAAGATTAAACACCTTCAATTTCCAACCGAAACTGTACACTAGCTTGGTTCAAAAAAAAAAAAAAAAAAAAACTTGTACACTAGCCACTCGAACAAGAACAAACTCAGCAGCTCCAATGTCGTCTCCTTCCCTATTACAGTCATCGACGGCGTTTTTTCGTGGCCAATTCCCAATTATTTCACCTCCTGCATCCGTTAGACTTCCGTATGGAAACCCTAGAAATGGCAATGGAATGTTGTCAGTGAAAGCAACGGCAGATGTTGTGCTTGTGGAGAAATCAGAAGCCGAAAAGACCCATCGACTCAAGACTACTTACCTTGAAAAGATTGTTCCTTTGCTTATGGAGGAATTCTCCTACACTAACATTCTCCAGGTGACCGTTTTACTGTTAATTTTACTTCTTTTCTTTTTTCTTTTTTTTTTCTTCAGTTCAATTCAACCACTTGCTTAGGAAAAAGAAATATTTGGTCTACTAGCTACAATGCCTAGGCTGTAGCCTGTAGGGGATTTTTGAGGTTGAAATTGATAATGCAGTAGTTTACATTTTGCTAATGATTTGGATGTTTAAGAGACTGCCTGTATTGGATAAGGTTGTTGGGCTTGTTTCAAGGGATTGAGTTTGTTTGGTTGCTGAGTGGAGAAAAAGAAGAGTGTTGCTTGCTCTTTCTATGGAAAAGATTTCTTATGTTGGATTAGTGTAGGCCAGTGTTTAAATCCTAACAAGTTGGCTCTAAATGGTCTGATTCTCTTTTATCTGGTTGATTTTAGCTTATTATGTTTCACCTGATCAATGAATTTGTTTCTGAAACTTCTTTGACATTGAATTCCTTTAGGTTCCGAAAATTGAGAAGGTCGTGGTGAACTGTGGTATTGGAGATGCGGCGCAGAATGCCAAGGGTTTGGAAGCAGCAATGAATGATTTGGCTTTAATTACTGGACAGAGACCTATCAAGACAAGAGCAAAGAACTCCATTGCTACCTTCAAGATCAGGGAAGGTGAACCATTGGGCATTGCAGTCACTCTCAGAGGAAATGTGAGCATGTTCTACTCTTAGTTTCAGTTGTTAGTTGTGATCTGTTATAAGTTTAAGTGTCTTAGTTGTCTTCTACTGCCCTCTCCTTGGCACTGGACTTTTGAATTTTCAACATTGCCATTGCTTGATTATTCTCACTTTGTGGGAATAATATTAAATGATTTGAAGACTTTCATTGAATAATCCATGTTCCTCTTCCTTTTGCTGCATGGGATTTGGATTTTTGGGATCAAAATAAGACTCTAAAGACTATCAGTGCTTATTTCGTAGAAACAGTGATCACAATTATATTTCATTTTACCTCTATTTACCGAAAGAAAGGGATTTATGATAAAATGAAGGAAAATCATTGTTAGAGATGGACTGGTGGGGGAAGCTGCTTGCTGCTTTCCGAAGTTGAAGGTGCATGAGACAAGGCCGCTGTTGGGAGCATCCTTTTGGACACCAGAGAACAAAATTGCCTGTTTTTAATGGTTTGATAGCTAACATGAATTATACTGTTAGCAACAGCCAGATTAGAAGTGTTGGAGTCGTAGCAACAATTAGAATAGAAGTATTATACTTTTAGCAACAACTAGGATAGAAGTGAAGGCAACAGATTAGCTGTTAGTAATTCTGGTGCAGGAGCAGTAATGGTGACAACATAAATATTGATAATAGAGGTGCTAAGTAGAGGAACAACAGCAGTCGATTGGCAATTTTGATCTTCTAAGATGGGGAAGTAGCATTCTTTCTTCTAATGTATCAACTAAATTTTTGTATGTTGTATCTTACTGTATAAGCCCTCAAATTCGCATATCACATCCAGCGTATTTGAGGTTCAAATGGATGAGTTCATCTTATTTCATTACTGCAGCTTTTCTCTGTGGAGCTTAATGATAAGTCATCCTCTGTGTGCGTTGTTTGCTCATTGACTGTACTGCACAGGTGATGTACGCATTCTTAGATCGGCTTATTAATCTAGGGCTTCCCAGGACAAGGGATTTCCAAGGTGTAAGTTCAAATAGCTTTGATGGGCATGGGAATTACAGCATTGGAATTCGCGACCAGAGTGTGTTCCCAGAAATCAGGTTTGATGCACTTGGTAAGCCAAAGGGGATGGACGTTTGCATCACAACCACTGCTAAAACTGACAAAGAAGGGCAGAAGCTGTTGGCCCTCATGGGAATGCCGTTCAGAGAAAGTAGCGGTGCTGCTGTTTTGCCACGCAAGAAAAAGTTGAAGAAGCATCATTTTGATTCAAAATCAAGGGGGCGGCGATAAGGGAAACTCCTAACTTGTATTCGGCAATTGCATCCACATATGTGCTATTTTTGTGTAATTCTCTTGCTTCAAATCCAGTGTAACTACACATTATCCTAATACATCTTTTTCCTCCAATTGTTTTGCCTTGTTCATTTGTGTATACGTGAACACAAGGAAAGATATGAAGAAAATGGTACAGCTGGGTTGTATCGTTGTTCTCTTCTGGAAGATTCTTGCATGATGGACCGTGTTTTATGCGAGAATTTCCTGTTTTTGCAAGTGAAATTCTTCAAGATTTTTTTCTTTTCCAATATGATTTGGAGTGAGTTGTCAGTTAGTGTGCATTGGATGCCTGCTTCGCATGGCTACAATTTAATTTCATTATCAGTATCCTTAGTATCAGCTAATAAGCTAGTGGAGTAATCTAGTCATCAATATACAAGTATTCACCCCATTTGACTTCATTAATATAAAAATTTAAATATAAGCAGATTCTGTAATTTATTCTAATTTTAAAATTAGCATTTTAGTCTTTAAAACTGTAAAACTATATGTTTTAATTATATTACAATTTTAACTCCTAACATTATAAATATCATTACACTTTAGATCTTCAAACATTATCCTATAATGAAAGTGCACAGGTGAGTTTCAGGCATATTCTTCACGACTGGAAAGGTATAGTGCAGGTCAGCAGATCTTCGGTAAGGTCTGGCAAGTTTTCTGCCCATTTAGCTGAAGGTTTATGTTTAAAAGAGGCTCTTAGCTGGCTGCTCACTCAAGGCTATGCAAATGTGGTGGTTGAATCGGATTCTAAAGTTGTTGTTGATGCTATTAATGGCTTTTCTTCAAATATTTCAGAGTTTGGGGTAATTATTGGGTCTTGTGAACAATTACTAGCTCATAGTAGATTGGTGTCTGTTTGTTTTGTGAGACGACAATCAAACGGGGTTGCTCATGCATTGGCTAAGGCAGTTCGTTTTCATCCTCGTCAGTCAGTTTGGCAAGAGGTCCCATCTTTCTTGGAGCCTTTTGTTTTGAAGGATCAGTTGTAATTTCCGTTCTTATTTTATAAAAGTTTTGGTTTGATTAAAAAAAAAATATATCCTATAAAAAATTGATCTTTTTCCTTCTGTTTTAGTACAGGAATTGAAATTCCCAAATCCCAAGTACCATACTTAGCAATTTCCACGAACATTTAAGGATAAAACCATTATTAAGCCCCTAAACTTTAACATTTTATTTTATTGAACCCCTCAATTTTTATTATATTTTATTAAGCCCTCAATTTTTTATTTTCGTATAGATTAATGACAAATTAAATTGAAGTAATGAAATTGTGAAATAAATTTTGTTTACTCAACCACAATTGTAATGTCAGTGGTGAGTTTTAACAATGTATGTATCCTTAGAATTATCAATTGAAGCAAATAACCTCAATAGATATTTTTTCTTACAACTTAAACTCATATTTTTGTTTCATTTTTCACAAATCGTATATCTAAACCTTTCATAATAACATATTTGGCAATAACGAACCTGAATTGTTACACAATTTCGTTATTTCAGTCTAATTTATTCTTAATCTATACGAAAATAAAAGATTGAGGGCTTAATAAAACACAATAAAAATTGAAGGACTCAATAAAACAAAAAGTCAAAATTTAGAGGCTTAATAATGGGTTTATTCTAAAAATAAAGGTAAAACTACACCCGATATTAACTTTCACCTAAATATTTTTAAATATACAATTTTTTTTTCCGTGTTTCATGTGACACAATTTTCTTTATTTTATATTTTTTCTCTTTATTTTTTTTTCTGTTTTTTTTCTATGCTTTCTTCATGTTTTTCCAATCACTTCATTTTTTTTCTTTTTTATTCTCTTTATCTGTTCTTTCAAATTTAAAACTAGTCTCATTAACCATAGTTTAATCAAAAATCTTTTGCAGTAAACCCAACAACTTTCTCATTAAATTTTCTTCTTATATCTTATAAATCTCCACTTTTTCGTCTTATTTTTTTATTTTTTTATGTATTGAAAACTACTGTTTTACAATTGAATCGTAACGGGTAGATGTTAATTTTCATTATTTTTGATTGTTAATAGTTGAGTTATTCTTAGTTTTCTTTTTCTTATTTTGATTCTGTTTCCATTGGATTTACTTGAAAAATTTTAAAGCATTGTTTGTTATTTTATTTGATTGTTTCAATGGTTGTTTTGGTTGTTTCAGTTGTCATGATTCTATTTTCATTGGATTGGTTTGAAAAGATCTAAAGCGATATTTGTTTTTTTTGGTTGTTTCTATTGTTTTCGGTTGTTTTGGTTATTTTATTTTATTCTGGTACATGAAAATAACTATCGTATTTTTAAAATAAATATTTTCACATACCATATTCTTGAAAAAAATAAACCGTATTTTTGATATTTTTTTTCATTTTTAGTTATTCCCGAAAAAAATCCTAAAATAAATGGCTCTTTGTGTATTTATAGTTATAGAATTGTTACAATACCAAACGACATTATTGTTGTAAAATTAAAAACATTTGACATTTTGATTAAAACGTTTTTAAGTAGTTTTCAAATAGGCACTTTTTTTCCTTTAAAACAAAAGTAATTTCTAATGGGTATATTTATATACACAAATTCCACCATGAAATAGTGCACCAGACTTCATACAATTAATTTTTATTATTCTTTAATTTTTATTATTATATATTTAATTTTTAATTTTTTGAACTGTTTATCCTAAATTTATATTTTGAAATTCAATTTAACTTATAAAATATCAAAATGAATAAACATTTAATCTCAAATAATTTTAAACGTATAAAATGATAAGAATTAGTTTCGAAATAATAAAAATAAAATTTAAAATTAATATATAAAAATTTAGTAAAAATTTATTTTTAATATGTATTATTTTACATATTATAGGGTTAAATAGATTTAAAATAAGAATTTAAATATTGAATAGAAATAATAACTGTTAAGGGTGCTAAAGGTTTATCATGGAAAGTTGAGGGTGCATTTTTGCCAATGTTCAATGCTTGTTAGGCGCCGGAGGGAAACCCTAGAAATGGCAACGGAATGGTGTCAGTGAGAGGCACAGCAGAATTGTGCTTGTGGAGAAATCAAAAGCCGAAATGGCCTATCTACACAAATCTAATTACCTTGAAAAGATCCGCCCTTTGCTTGTGGAAAAATTCCACTACTCTAACATTCACCAGGTAACCATTGTTAGTTTGATTTTACACAGTTTTCTTTTCACTCGCTTTCTGAAAAAGAAAGAGTATATTTGATTGTAACTGTAGGGGATTATTGACATTGAAATTGATACTGCAGTACCTTATGTTTTGCTAATGATGAGGATGTTTAAGGGATTACCCGTGATATTGAGCTTGTTGGGGGATCGAGTTTTGTTTGGTTGCTCAGTGAAAATTCATAAAAGATTCATCTAGTTGGATGAGCGTAGACAAGTGTTTAAATTCAAACAAGTCGGCTCTTAATTTTCGGCTTCTCCTGTGTTTGATTTTATGTTTACTTTAATATATTTGATTTGATGAATAATTTTCTTTTAAAACTTTTTTGATTTCGATTTCCTTAGGTCCCAAAAATTGAGAAGGTCATGGTGAGCTGTGGTATTGGAGATGCTGCACGGAATGCCATGGGTTTGGGAACGGCAATGGTTGATTTGTCTTTAATTGCAGGACAGAGACCTTTCAACACAAGTGCAAGAAACTCTATTGCTACCTCCAAGATCAGGGATCAGCAACGGCACAACATTGCTGTCACTCTCAGAGGAAATGTGAGCATGTTTTACCCTTTACTTCCAATTCTCCTTGTGAACTGTGATCTGCTTCAAGTTTGAGAGGTTTGATTGTCTTCTGCTGTCCCTTCCTTGGCCTTACATATATATAAATGCAGTCTTGATAGAACAATTTATGTTCCTCTTCCCCTTCAGGATATGGACTTTTGAGATCAAAATAAGACTTATCAATATTTATTCCTTAGATTGGCCAGAATTACGTTGTATGCTTACTGCACGTATCAATACATTTACAAACCGTCAAATTTGCATATCATGTTCAACATATATAAAATGAGTTCTTGATGGATGGTTTCAACTCGTTCCATGGCTGTAGCTTTTCCCTGTTGAGCCTAATAAGTCATTAACCTATGTTGTATGCCCATTGATTATACTGCGCAGGTTATGTACTCGTTCTTAGATTGGCTTATTAATCTAGGGCTTCCCAGGACATCACTTTTCCAAGGTGTAAACCCAAATAGCTTTGATGGGCATGGGAAGTACAGAATTGGGATCTGCGAGCAGTGTGTGTTCCCGGAAATCATGTTTGATGCACTTGGTAATCCAATGAGAATGAACATTTGGATCAAAACCACTGCCAAAACTTACGAAGAAGGACAGACGCTGTTGGCCCTCATGGGGATGCCATTCAGAGAGAGTAACATTGCCGCTGTTTTGCCACTCAAGAAGTAGTTGAAGAAGGGAATACAATTGCATCTGCATTTGTAGTAGCAGTTTTTTGTAGCTATCTAGCTTAACATGTTATTTATATATATTTTTTTTCTCCATATGTTTTGCCTTGTTTATCATGGTATCTATCTTTATAAACAAGAAGGAAAGAGTGTCTCTTGATAAAATTTTTGCCTAGACCATACTCCATGACTGGTTATGGTCCATGTAAGAATTTTTCATTCTTCTTTGCAGGTAAAATTCTTCAATTATTTATTTTCCAAAATGATTTGAGAGGGATGTCGGAGTGTGGTTCATCTACATTCTACAGTCCTTCCCTTTAAGATTATACTTGTCCAACTTAATTTTAAATTTAGCAATTTTGAATGATTTGGATTTTTTATAAATGGCTAAATTTTAGTCTAATTGTAAGATTAGAAATTGAAATTAGAATGCATTTTCAGCTCCTACGATCATAAAATTTCACTACAACCTTAAATTTTTTTTTTAAACTTTTATATTTCAGTGTGAGGATTAAAATTTTATGGAAAGGAAGAAGACAAAGATCGAACTGTGAACATTATGAATGAAGATATACTTGATGAAAAATTTCAGAATTGTTTTTAATTAGATTTATAAATACTGTAAAATTAGAGGGGCTTTGGAGGCCATTTTACACGGGCCCAGTCATTGCATAACCTCTTTTTTAATTTATTTTGAGGGGAAATTGTATAAATTGGTTTAGCTGCGGCATAATTTTGCATTGCTATTTTCCAGTAAATCGGACAATTGTCTTTGTGTGTAATTACTACTTAAGGATAAGATACGTACAAAGAAATGGCTTGTTACTATCAACTAGCGTTGGGATTAGGAATGCTACACGCTACTTCGCCAGTATCAATATCATTCTCAAAGCCAAGACCACAGCTGCAGCTTCTCGCCGCTCACCAATCTATGGCGTCTGATCTCTCTCCCCAACGCTCCTCCATCTTCCACGGCTCTTCTTCCTCTCCTTCCCGTCGCGATCTTGTATTCGTCGTCAATCCTGCAGGTTATTTCTTTTTATTTTCTTATAAAAAAATTTATGTTCGTTTTCGGAGGAAATTAAGCAAACACCTGAGCTTGGTTTAGCTGATGATAATGTACATATATGTAATTGGATTATCAGGAGCTAATGGTAGAACTGGCGAGGAATGGAAGAAACTACTTCCGTATCTCAGGTGTCGCCTCGATAATGATTGCAATGTGAGCTTTCTAATTTTTTGGTAATAATGTTTTGTGTCTCTTTCTATTTCACTTACTAACCTTTCTTCTTAATTAACACTTTCAATTCCTCTTCTTCTTCTTCTTCTCCTTCTTCTTCCTAGTTGTGTATGTGATGATTTCATGCATTCGATTAAGTTTTTGAACCATAGGTTTCTGTTAGTGTTTACTGTGAGCAAAAGAAAAAGTGCTGGAACTTGCTTTTTTTTTTTTAGAAAATAAAAATTGTTTCGATCTGCTGAAAAATCAACAATTGGGACGGTTAATCCTAGAAATTATTCGGTCTTCACCAACTGTAATCGATAAGCTCTATGCGTTTCTAAGAATTAAGAAAAAAAAAAAGAAAAATCCTTCGTTTATCCCTTCTTTTTAAAATGCCGTACCTTTCTGGCTTAATATTTTCTTTATTAAATATTTATGTTTTCTTTATTATGGCCAGATTTGTGAATCATTGACTTCAGGTCCTTATCATGCAATTGACATAACAAGAGAGGTAGCAAAAATTTTCTTGTTCTTGAACTTGGTTGAAGCTGTTGACGGTAAGATTAATTTAGTTATGTATAACAAACATGTTGATGTGCAGGCAATAAGGGAGGGTGCTGATGCTGTGATTGCAGTGGGAGGTGATGGCACTCTTCATGAGGTGCAACTTATTTTCCCTTCTCAATATCAACTTTTTGTCTAACCAAATAAATAAGTAGAGACAATCGAAGTCTACTAGATGTTTAAGCTTTTCTGTGTCTTCTGTTCCATCTGGTTTAGAGATACATAGAGAAATCTAGATCTATTGAAGATCACTATATCCGTATGTGGATTATTGCTCATCTAGTTTGAATTGACCTGAGCAGGTTGTCAATGGATTCTTTTGGGCTGGGAAGCCTGTTACCAATCACAATAAAGAGTCTGCCCATTCAACTGCTCTAGGTGTAAGTGACTATGAATGGTTGATGCTCTTGGATTACTCCTTTTGCTCTGGAAAAATGAAGTATTGACTTGCTTGTGTGATATGTGAATAATATGCTATGAATTTTTTAAGGGTAGATATGATTATGTTGTACATTCCAACAGCTGATCCCCTTAGGAACTGGGTCAGATTTTGCCAGAACATGGGGCTGGTTAGTTGTTTTATATTAAATCCAGACTAATCTGTTATGAGTAATTTTTATGATGTACATTTACCATCTGTTCTCACTTGGTTTTATTAGGAAAAATAATCCTTATGAAGCCGTGGATAGGATTGTGAAAGGTACCTATCGTTTATTCTTATTTTTAATGTAAAAAATTCATTTGATCTGAACCTAAAAACAACGTTACTTGTAGATAATGCTCTACAACTAGTTGTATGTTTGTCTTTATTTTCTTTGTTGTTTATAAATCTCTGATGGAGCTATTCACAGGGCTGAGATCACGGATTGATGTTGGTGTAATTACTGGAGAAAGTGAAGAAGCTCATTACTTTATAAATGTTGCTGATATTCATTTGTAAGGTTAACTCCTAAATGTTGGAATTGTCCTAACAAAAGTGCGTACGATCATAAAGTTCCCATTGCTATTTTTGGAATTTCACAGGAGTGCAAAGGCTGGTTACTATGCATCAAGATATAAGAGATTTGGAAACCTATGCTACGTCATTGGTGCTCTACAAGCCTTTATGGGGCATAGTAATCATGACCTTAGAATCAAGGTCTCTATCTGATTCTGCACTATCAGCAGTTCTGTGTTCCTCTGAATACTGAGTATGAGAGTGTCTTATATATAACTCCCATACGATGTTCTGTATATAGGTTGATGGAGGTGAATGGGAAACATGTTCTCAAGTAACAGCTCTTTGCATTGGAAATGCCAAGTACTTTGGTGGAGGCATGAAAATTACTCCAAATGCTCATCCCTGCAGTGGAAACTTTGAGGTGATAGATTTCCCCTGTAAATTCAGTGTGATTGATTCAAGCATATTGCTACTGTGTTCGAGTTTGTTTCCCTTGATTTTTGCAGGTTGTAATTCTTCAGGACTTTAAATGGTATGACTTCATTCTGAACCTTCTTAAGCTCTACAATGGGACACATTTATCAGTGAGAAATGTATCTTCAAGAAGGTAGGGTCCCGTGTTGATGTGTTTGTATTTTAAGATTATGCATATGCCAAATGGCACTGCAACTAAGAATGAGATTGTTGGCAGTTCAGCCCAATTTAAATTTATGTTTGATTCTTGCTTAAAGCTGTGAATGGTATTTAATAGCTGAACATGTGTATGCTTTTCTTTGTCTTCCTGCAGCGTTCATTCAATCGAAGTGGAGGACATTTCTAGCTGCGAGGGCATTTATATTCAGTCTGATGGGGAACATCTTGGCTTTCTTCCCAGGAAGTTGACTGTTTTACCTTCTGCTATTGAAATGATATGCTGAAGAAAGCCAAGATAACATCAATCCACATAATCTGATTTTCAAGAAACTGATGCGTCTATGCAGCTTTTTTTTTTTGGACACCTTGCTCTGGGTAGCAATTTGAGGGAAAATAGCATTACTGAGTTAGAGAAACAACATGAAAATGACGGACGCATTGAAAAGTCTTTTCCAATTGTGAAAAAATAAATCACATGAGCCGAGCAAATGTCATGCGATGTTGCTAACAAGTAACAGTGGTGGTCGGAAGGAGTCTTCTATGCAGTCAGTTAATCCTAGAAATGCATGGCCGTTCAATTGAAAGAGTTCTTGGCGTGCTTTGACTTGTTATGCGAATCGCATTTGACATCGCTGGAATGATTTTTTATTTTTTTTTCTTTTTTCCTTTTAGTAGATGAGCAATTGACAGTTGAACACATACTCTTTTTTCTTTGGCAGAAAGTGAGGCTTGACGAACTGATTATCAAAAAATTGTCCAAATTAAAATTTTATTATATGGCCAAGGAAAAAATTTTAGATCACAAAATTATTTGGGTTATCACATCCTTGCGGCTCAAATGCGTTAGGCCGTGGTTATGCTCACATCCTTGTCAAAAATATTCAGATTCAAGACTAAACGACAATCTCAGTTTTTCTTTTCTTTTTTTTTTTTTTAAATTTATTTATGGCCACCCTTTCTTTGTGGAATGAAGATATTTAAAAGAACGGCGGGAGATCTATGGTTGCTCGCTTTCAATGGCGAACTTTCTCTCCTACGCTTCCGTCACTCCACGACTCAAATCCCACCATCAAAGCATCATTTTCTCTCCAAATTATCATACAAAATTTAGCAGAATTCGTTGTAACGGAGAGAACCCATTAAGCAAATCATCATCCAGACAAGAATCCGAACCTGAGAATGCCCTGCTCAAAGTAGCTTGGTACGGCTCCGAGCTACTTGGCATCGCTGCTTCGTTTTTTCGTTCACCTTCAAGTACTGCTGAGGCTCCTCGAAAGGATCTCAAGCTCGCTGTTGACAAGTCCGGAAGCATTGATCGTGCCGCAGTTGTGGAAACCATCAAAGAGGACTTTCAAAGATCGTATTTTGTCACAGGTTTTTGGCTTTCTTTTCCCCTCTCTAAATTAGCTGTTTTCGTTTTGTCAGAATTAGAAATTGTGTATTACTATATAACCCATTTGTCTAATTTTGATTTTCGGGGAGTAATTAAGGATCTTGTTCTGAAGTCGGTATTAGACTCTGCTTAATTATGCTTTTTCCTATCCAAATGTCAGGAAATCTCACGCTCAATGCATATGAAGAGGATTGTGAATTTGCCGACCCAGCTGGTTCCTTTAAAGGGCTTCAACGTTTCAAGAGGAACTGTACAAATTTCGGATTACTCCTGGAAAAGTCAAATATGAAGCTTATGAAATGGGAAGACTTTGAGGTGAGCTGATGAGAAACAAGGTTTATTTGATGGCTTCTAATGCAGTTCAGTGTTTTCCTTATTGAAACTTTTTCCATCAAATATCTGTTTGGTTGCAGGATAAGGGAATTGGACACTGGCGATTCAGTTGTATCATGTCATTTCCATGGAAGCCCATTCTTTCAGGTATTATTCATGATTACTGACAGATTACAAGTAAACAATAATGCCATTTTTATACTGAAGTTGCAGTCCTCTTTCGAAATATTTCTTATACGAGGAAACTTATAAAGATGAAAGCATCTGCAACATGATCAAAGAGTAATGCATTTTATGACTTGAATGAAAATAGGTACACATTATTAGCATCTTAAACCTGACTCTGTTAAGCAATATTGCAGCTACTGGGTACACAGAGTACTACTTTGATGCAGAATCAGGAAGAGTATGCAGGTAACAGTAATGGATTATAATACACGCACCTCATTCTATCTGTTTAAATATATGGCTTCAATTCATTTGATTGGCTATCGAAATATTTCAGGCATGTGGAGCACTGGAATGTACCCAAAATGGCACTTCTGAAACAGATTCTGAAACCTAGTAAAGATTTTTGGCCTCGTAGAAAAGCGGCCTCTTGATGATTGCATGAACATTGCAACCAAGAGATAAGGTTAAATTGAACAATAGCTTTGCATTTTCATTAGATAGAATAAACAAGGATGATGTAGAAGGACTATGGATGATGTACAAGGACGAAAACTTTACTAACTACCAGGAATTGTGAAGTTTTAGCGACACTATGGTTGTTTTTACAGTACTGAATTACAAAATGGTTGATTACTAAACAATGTAAGAG
>CATIWK010497234.1:0-13564 GCA_949634005.1 Mallotus japonicus
TCACTTTCAAATCATTGCTTGTTTAACGTGATTCTTGACTGCTGAACCATGAATTCTATTCATCCAACCTAGCAAATTGCAATATTGCACATGTTTAAACAGAAAAACATGTAGATTCTCTTGTGAAAGGTACCTGTTTGAACTGTAGCTTTACTCAAACACATGAATATATTCTCTTATGAAAGATACTTGTTTGAACTGTAGCTTCACTCACACAGACGACATTTTTGCGGTCCCCGTCTATAAAACAAACAGCAAACCGTCAAATATGAAATGAATTGACGATTGTGATTATAGTATATATTCTACTTTAGCTAAATCAAAAGTAAAATTTGTATCTTTACTGTGATTATATTATCCTATCTACTGTTTGATAAAATGTCTAAGTAAATTCCTAAAAATGAAGATTAGGATCTCTGACTTCAATTTTTAAAGTTAATAAACATAAAAAAAAATAGAGTTTTAACGAGTGCGATTGTACAGAGAAAATCAATTGATATACAAATTAACCGAAAAATATCCATAATCTAATAAAAAACTAAAAAAAAAAATTAGCCTAAGAATTAACTAATGGGCATTTTTTTCATGTCGAAAACATTTATTGAAAACTTCAGAAAATTTCTTAAGAATATTTTGAAATTATTTTGGCAAACTTTAAATGATTGAAAACACAATCCAATTTGAAAAAATATAATTTTTTAGTTTTTTCTTAAATAAGAAATGAAATTGATTTTTTAAAAATTCATATTTTCTTTATTAAATAAAATATTTTAAAATTATACCACCAACTGAAAATAATAAATAAATTTTACTATTTATATTGTATTTATACATATTTATATATATTTATAATTTTTATTTGTACATTTCTATATTTTTAATATTTATATAATTCTCTTACGTTTTTTATTTTTAAATTTATGCATTTAAATTTAAAATGCAAAAGAAAAACATTTTTGGGTAAAATAAAATTGTTTTCTTTGATCCAATAAAACATCTAAACCTAGTTTATAATACTCCAGCTAAAAACGCCCAGAATCTGGCAAGATGGATCCCTTTAATGAGGAGGCCATAGTCAACTTGCAATGAAAATAATGTTTACAACTGCGTTGGGGGATGGGTCCTTTAATAGGGAGGCCCGCACGAGTGAGTTCTGCAAAGTAAGCAGCGTCAACACTCGGCAAGCCTATCACCCCTCCACAAATTCTTGCGCACATTTAGTCAATAGCGCGGCGAGCAGCTCTCACCACTCGCTTTGTTTTCCTTACTCATTAGTTTAAGGCAGTTTGCTCAGTTGCTACACAAATTCTATTTATGCACCTTCACTTGGAGAAGTTCCTTTCTAATTTTCGATGTGGGATGAAGGTTTTTTTTCCCCCCACATACCTTAAGTACCGGAAGATTATCAAAGTCATATACCAGTTCTCGCTAGTCATATTGCATTCGTAAGATGCTTTATTTGCTCATATTCCAAAAATTCATTTGGCGATAGACTTATGCATAAAAATTGTTAATGGGGATTGAGAAAATTCAGTTTCCATCATGTATTATATTGAGTTCTATTCTATATCTTGCCCCCAATCTGAAGAAGAATCTGCAATACCTGCGAACTGCAGTGACTCCATCGGTCATCTATGTTGCTGTCAGCAGCTAGTACAGACTTGGCAAATTTATACAGTATTATGGATATGGATTGCACATCTACTAAACATAAATAATATACAAGAACAATGCAAATTACATAAATTAACAATTACTTCATTGTTCGAAAAAAAAAAATAACAATTACTTCCATTAGAGATGGAAAACCTTGAGCATACAATATTACATTGTATTCAGCTATATTCAAGCCTTGCTAGAAAAATCAAATGATAAATTGCAATGAAATGTTACATAAATTGCAATGAAATGTTACAACAATGAAGCCTACTTACAAGAAAACAATCAGCCTTACAAGCTAGAAGAATGGCTCACTAAATGCGTTGCCTTTGATAAAAATGGGCATTTTATATTTCAGGAAAAAAATTAAGACTTCCGAGATAACAATGGCTCCAGTTGGGGATCATTCCTATCACCTGACTCCAAGTCGGAAATAGCTGAATCTTCCCCTCTCTGTTTCAATAACCTTCTGAAGAAATCTGATTTATCATCAGGTAGTGGATCTGGATGCTTTGGTGATTGGTTTAAGCTCTGAACATGCTGAAGACAAACTTGAACAGCGTCATGAACTCTCACGAAGTACCACTCCTTGCCTATAAGATCTATAAGACCAGCTTTCATTAAGGACATCAGGACCTCTCGGTTGGGATTTGAGATAGCAATCTACAAAACAACCCAATGGCATGCAAGAAAATCATACTCCTACTCCACATCAAACAACTCAGTTAAAACATTACTTCAACAAGTACTAAACCTGGATGTCTCGTGATTTGTACTCATTATGCAAGTCCTTCAAAGCTTGGACAGCACTAGAGTCTATATATGTAACAGCTGTACAATCAAAAACATGCAAAATTTAGTAACTGGTTCAATATCGAACCTTGGTTGTATAACCTTCAAAAGAAAACTTGCTAATACAATGAAAAAATATATTGGAAAAAAGGAACATCATATTCTACAAATGTCAGGTTGTTTTTACACAATAAGCTTTTGACGAAATGGATGCGAATATTCCATGATGGCTATCCTATTTTCAGGTAAAGAGTAACAAGATGCAATTTATGGCTAGCATAACTTAATAAATTTTTAATATGCATTTTCACTCCTAAATGCTTCAGTGGAAATACAAGACTTGGGTATTCTCCTTGAGTTGGTAAATAAAATTGGACGATGAATACTTACGTGCCATCTCTAAGATCACAAAGTAAATTTTTTCAACTGCTGGTCCACGTCTGGTTGATTTGTCTGCATCAACTTCATATTCCCTTAGTCTAACAAACAAATTTTTTATGATTAAAATTCAAACAGGCTCAATTGAGTGAAAGAAAAAAAGATTTAAAGATCAGTGATGGTATAACTTGTTTCTTAGGGTAAGAATTAATTTAGTGAAACATAGATGTGTACCTGTCTTTTATGTAACTTATATTGGCAAAATAAATAGGTGCATCAACCCGAACAATCACAATTCCATTATAAGTATATGCTTCCGGATACTGTTCAATATTTCTGTAAACAGTGGTGCCAGGAAGACGCCCCAAAACAGCTGCCATGTGCAGAGCAACAAAGAAAATAACATTTTTAATATTAAACTAGTAAGAGAGAGAGAGAGAGGAAGAAGAAGAAGAAGATAAAGATAATTGCCATTTCCATGATCAAGATGGTGACAACAATGATGAAGATAACAACAGCAATTACAGAAGATCAGACAATAGAAAACTTCTAGGATTATTTGAAATGACAATTACACCTATTATTAACACACATGAACACCATGATGCAAGAAATCCCACCTACCAATGTGTGGATTCGCTGATTCGTGGATAACAAAAGCAAGTGATACACCAACCTACAAATCCAAAAAAATTGAAGTTAGAAGGATAGTTTCGTTCATCCTTCTCATGAAATATATGCATCCTACATATTTGGCTGAGAATTATCAAGCTGTGTCTAAAAGTTGAATACATCTATGTTTTACTCAAGAGTTGGAACCTAAAATGCCATTGATGGAAAAATTTTGGACCATAACATCATGAGGAGATATTCTGGAAGTATTAACAGCTGATTTGTATTTTTTTGGCTGATTAATTCAAGGGTCCCTAAAAGGAAAAACACAGAACTCTAAATTCATTGCATATGCAATTTACCTAAATTCCATTATATTTGGTTACTGTAAATACCTACCCCAACAAGGACACCAATCTCAATGCCTAGGAACAATGTTGTAGTGCTAGTAATGGTCCAAAGAAGAAAATCTTTCTTATCCACATGCCATAAGAAGATAGCCTCGTCATAATCCACCTGACATAAAAAACATTGATCAAAAAGAATAATTATATATTTGAAATCTGGAATCTGCAAACAAATCCATTCTCTGTTGGACATCAACATACAAAAATGTCCAGGGGCACCAACTGCCAGACACAAAATAGAAAAATTATTGTTCTCCCTTCATTTATTTTTTCTTAAACATTGAATTGTTTCACCATATAAGATGTTGTGAACATACATAATTTGACGTTGAAAAACTTAAACCAATTCTTTCTCACTTCACATTGATAATTACATATTAACAACAATTTTTTGTCACTTCACATTGACATCATGAATGCAGTGTACTACAAAAACTGGCTTTGAATACGCTGATGTTTCTGATACTTATTAAATATGCAACGATAGCAAAAAGCTTTTGCTTTAATTCTTTTGAAAAAGCATCTAAACTTCCAAAAACATGTACATAAACTATTAATATGAGACTAAATAACAGCACCCCAGATTCAATTTCACTTTTGTGAAAATCTATCTTACACAATAAAGGAGCCACACAAGACATCACTGATCAGTGGAGTCCAGCAGTAATATAAATAAGTGAATAATCACAAAAAAGGCATGACTTAGGAAGTTTGCCAGCATTGTTAAGATACTGTTATTTTTAATTTACTCACCAGGCCCATCACAGCAGAGATTACTATTGCAGCCAGAGAACACTGTAGAGGACAAAACCAAAAGAAAAAGTCCAAAATAAGAATTTCAATTGAGAAAGAGATATATTTACTGACAGGAATAAAACATTACATGTTTGACAAGGAATTTTGTAGTATTATGCACACCGTAGAACTTGGTGATATATATAAACATTTCCAATTCAAAATAGATGCAGTCATAGAAACTGACCAGGGGAATGTATTCGAACAATGGAGTCAAAAATAAAAGAGCACAGCCTATGATGATGCCAGTAATAATTCCAGACAAGCCAGTTTTTGCCCCACTTTCATTGCTTACAGCTGACCTAGAAAAGGAACCTGTACGAAAAGTTTAGAAAAAAAATCCTTCATTTTATTACATATATTTGTAGTAAAAATTTTCATAATAAACAGAATTATGAAAAGAAAAAAGTACACTTTTCATGCTAAAATCCCATAGTTAATTTTGCAGCTCAATAAACCAGAGTAAAAATCTCACCTGTTGCAGGGTATGCTGAAAAGAATGAACCGCATATATTTGCTAAACCAAGACCAAACAACTGTTGAAGGAAAACCAAAAGGTTAATAGTTTTTGTGTCTCTATGACAATATCCAAATAAAGCATATGAAAATATACAGGTCCAAATGGTGCCAATATCACTCCTGAAGTTTCAATAACCAATTTGGCCTCCATCAAATCAAAATTGCTGTGCCTTTCACCCAGAAAGCCTAACTACTTTTGTGTCGAGCAAATTTCAATCTTTTCTAAGTTACTCAACTCTTAATGCTTGTGTAGAAAAACTTAAAGCAATCCTTAAGTTGGTAGCAGGAAAGACTTTTTATTCTAGTCTTGATAGCAGAGACTGCTATCATATGGCAGTGACAGCATAAATTTCACTAACATACCTCCTGACTTGAATCCAGCTCATACCCATTCTTTGCTGCCAAAGCTTTTGCAATTCCTACAGATTCCTACAGTTTAAAATTTAATGTCACTGGATGGAGAAGAGTGCCTCAAAATCATTAAGCAATGCATCAAAAACAGACTGATCATCGTAACTTCTCTTACCAATATGGCTACACCAGTAATAAGAATTGCTGTTGGAATCAAAGACTTCACATATCCAAATTCCTTGGGAATTGAGAAGCTTGGGAGGCCCTCAGGTATCTCTCCGACCTAAAATAGAACCAAATTTCTCAGTTGGCTCTCTTATGATTTATCTGAATCAGAAAGATATTACGTAGATGAAAAAACAAAAAGAAACCACAAACTCAGACAGTTGAAAGAGAATGTTTTACCACAACAGTTCACTGGACTGATTATGTTGTTAATTAGATAGATTCTACAGTCCAGAAGTTCAAAAACACTAGAAAGGCAAACAACCTAACCCTCCAACAATTATTGCATTTTGGCACAAAAGAAACAAAAAAAAAAAAACCTTTAGATACACAAACAGAAAGATTCAAATCAAATTAAATTTATATCACACAGTTGGGCTGTGAAGAATTATCTCAAATCGAAGAGAAATTCAATGGGACTGTATTGCCCACAAAAGAATGCAGGTGATTCACCAGTTCGGGGAATAGAGAATAGTACATCCTACCAAACATAATTAAGATAAACACCTAGGTGACCAGTTGTGATTGTAGCCACATGATTCCCATAATTGGAAATCCATATCTAAATGTCTCTTTTAGTGCCAAATTAACATATTCTTATTAAAAGTGTGTTAACATTTTGAAAGTTTTAATTAATAACATAGATTCCCTTTCATGAACTAAAACAAAGTTCAAGAATAAAATGGTAAAGAAAGAAAAAAAAGGTTACAATGAGTTTTAGCAGTTGTGCCATTCTCACCAAAGAAATGGATGATGGATGAAAAATTTTCACAATAGTGGTGCCCAAAACAACAGCTGTGAGGGGACCTGCTGCTCGAAGGAACTTTAATTGCTTCCTTGATTTTCCCTGTTACATGGAACATCGATATCATAACTCAGAAGTTAAAGTATATGAATTCACAAAAAAAAAATGTAAAATAGATTGATTTTGTACCAAATGCTTCATGACCAGAAGTATTGCAAGAATGATAGATCCCATCACAAAAGGAGGCCACGAGAACTACAAAAGGAAAATACCACCTGTGGTTAAAAAAGAATAAATGAGTGCTAAAATAATGGAAGGCACAGTAGAAAAGAAAATTACTAGATGATAACATTTAGGGTAATTATAAAATCACAACAAGAATGGGAAAATATGGATGAAACAAGAAAATTTGAGTCCATAGACCAAACTGTATACTAAACAGCTCTACTAATGCATATTTAGAGTTGTGGATACCAACTGCCATACGATTATTATATCTGCTGGCAACAAATCAAGGATAGGCTGTTGCCAAAAAGTGAAGCACCATACTAAAGTATATTAATACGAGCATGAAATTCAAAAATCACCAAAAGACCAAAATCCTTTTACCATTATCTCACTTCTTTATTTTTTGCAGAACTGTTGCCCATGCTTTCCAGATATAGGTTTTTTATGGATTCTAAGAAGGAATTTGAGGAAGTAAGATTTACATAAGTTCATCCTCTAACAAAAATATGTTCTACACAACCCCAAATAGTAGGAAGAATTCTATTATTTTAATAGGTTACAGTTAGCTGATGCAACAGGTTTCTCTCTCAAATTTATTTGAGTTTAGATCTTTCTCTCTCATGAAACACAAACCTGTTACATCTTGAAAAAATGGGGTTGTGCATGTGCTGGAGATATATGAATATTGTATTCTTCAAAAGAAATCAAGATAAAGTTGTTGTATTTACGTTATTTATCCAGTTGTTCAAGGCTGCACTTAAGACCATAGAGCATTATAGAAGATGGTGTCATGAGAATTACTTAAACTGATAAGCAGATGAGAAGCTGATAGACATGATTATACTCAACAGAGGACAAAAAGTTATCAATCAATTATTCTGCACCAAGCTCACCAAATAGAAAAGGACTCCTTTTCAGGACCATGTTAAAGACCACATCCAAATCGACATATAGGAGAAAATGCAGCATTTAAAAATTCTGACTACAAAGAAAGTCCAAATTGAAGAAACATACCTCATCCGCTCCAGATATTATGCTCTTAATCAGTGGTACAATCTTGCTACTTCGTTCAATGTCATATCCCAAAAAATATTTTGCTTGAGATAAAGCAATCACAATGGCTGAAGCAGTTGTGAAGCCAGAAATCACAGAGTGGCTGATGAAGCGTATAAGCCATCCAAGCCTATAAAGAAAAAGAAAGCTTCACGATCGAGGCATGCAGAACAAAACAAACTGGATATATTTGGCAAAATTTCTACGGGAAGAAGAATATTTGAATTTTCAGCTCCAAGAGTGTCCAAAAGAAACACAAACATACATGTATACATTATAAAAGCAACTAGAATGCAGGAATACAACCTGTGACTACAAGTGGGATGATAAAGTTGAGCACAATACCTCAAAAGCCCCATGATGCATTCTAGAACCCCAACCATAAGTGCTAATAATATTGCAAGTTCCGTGTATAAAGCATCAGATGAATCAGCAATTCCGCTTAAAACATTAGAGACCAGGAGAGAAACCAATGCCACAGGACCAGTTGCCAGTTGCCTAGATGACCCAAATATGGCATACACAAACACTGGCACAAAACCAGTGTCTACCTTGCAAAACAAGTAAAGAAAATTCAGAGTTAACTAAGACACACATATGCCTCAAAATAACTCCATTAAAAGAATATAAGAAACAGCAACATTGACGCAAAATGCAATGGTGTTATTTCATTATATTATACACTTCCACCAAGGATTATGAATGATCAATTATTAGACATGAATAGAGTCAAAACATACAGTTAATAATGTCAAAAATCCTGACGTTTATCCATCATTTTTTATTTTAAAACTCTGCCAGAATACAATATACTATACCCTACCAGTGGCAGAACCAGCCCATCAATGTTGGGCCAAGGAGCGCTAGTTCGTGTCTATGCTTGAAAGAGAAAATATTAAGGGGGCTGAAATAACGAAAAAACATCTTTCGAAGTACCAAAAGAGATATTTTTGTCATGGAGTAAAGCTAATTTTTTAAGGATAAGCGTTTTTCAGAGTGGAGGGCACTAGTTCTGCCATTGCACATCGCCATTAGAAAAATAATCATACATGCCAAATTTTTCAACAAAAGGTGTAATTTAAATGTACAATAATTTCTTGTTAGACTTACAAAGTCCATAAATTGGTTGAAGCCCTGCTAACTTTGCATAAGACATTGCCTGTTCAATTATAATAACAAACAGTCAAAAAATCAACCGAACACATTTGTGTGTTCTTCCAACCACAATAAAGTAAAAGCTTGGAATTTGAAATTCCACTCTCGGACGCCCAAATTCCAAGCAGCCAAATGCAAACTAACTTGGAAACTAAAGCTAAATTTAAGCTCCTGCAGCAGTATATATATGTGTATCTATATAAATAAAACAAAAATCATTAGATTAATCTTTGTTTAATTATAACTATTGATAAATCCTTACATATCTGTAATTCTAATATATATATATATTAATGGCTATAATTAAACAAAGATTAATCTAACGGAAGACTCCCTAATTTATCAGCAATTGACTGACACAGACAAATCATGAAAGAAAAATTCAAAACAGTAAAAGTTCAACAATCATACACAAAAGTAAAATCTTGAAAAAAATCAAAATCCTTCACTGTTAAAGAATTGAAAAAAATCAAAACATATCCAATCAATTGCACTTGAGTGCTACATGACAAATCAAAGAAAATAAACCTATCAAAATCACGGACAGTATAGAAAATTCAAAATCTGACGCTGTAAGGAATCGGAAAACCAATCAATTACAGTTGAGTGATCCATGACATGCGTTGAAAAAAAAAATGCAGTAACAGCTCTGTTTGACTGCCAAGAAAGTGCGAGAAAATTAAGGGAAAAAAAAAAGAAAAAATTCAAACATAACATGGTCACAGTATTTCCTTCACCAGTCGCAATTTCAAGCCACATGACTAGTTTCTCCATAGCAACTTTCTCAGGAAACAAACAGAAAATATACTTTTTTTTGAGATACAGTGTGCGTGTGCATGCATACATTTCAGTTGACTTACTGCTCATTTCAAAAAACGAAAAAGAAGAAATGTATAAAAGCTGATTTTATTTAAAAAAAAACACTTAAAAATTTTCTTTTCTGATTCATTCATTTTCCTAGGAGCCAAACACACCTCAAAGTTAGTTAAAAAAATCACTAGCAAAGAAAAAATACCTGCGGCACGAGCATAATACCGATGGTAGTACCAGCCATAAGATCAACTTGAAAATACTCACGCCATTTGTAAGTTCTAATCCAACGGCAGCAAGGAAACAACTTTTCGATCCATTCAATACACGACATACGTTTAATTCTTGTGCTCCATCGAGAGAACAAAGCAGAGGCGCTAGTGGTCGAAGATGAAGACGACGACGACGACGTCGTACTAGGATGTTGGAGAGTGATAATTTTAACCGGTCGTGTCGTCGTCGGCATGGAGGATCCGGAGGAGGATGGATAGATGGTGCTGAGGTCGCGAGAGCTTGATGATGCGTAGGATATCTCCATGCGCACCGGGCGTGCACTGGAGAGAAATAGCTGGCTTGAGGTTGAGAGGGACCCAAAAATATTAAATTTGTGGTAAAGAGATAAAGTGTGGTCGAATTAAAATCGACTATTGTTTTCTTTTTCTTTTTCTTTTTCTTTTATTTTTTTTGGTGGGGTCAAGAGAACTTTTAGTTATGCAGCCGATCGAGTAAATTTTGGCGGGCTGTTCAGTTCGCTGTCAATTTATTTTCTTTAAACAAATGACATATTAACGACAGATCGATCTTATGATATCCACCTTTTAATATTCATGATTTGAATTATTAGATTATAAAAGAAAGCTGCCAATCTATTTTCTTTATTACCATATTAAATCTTATCATTCAATCAAATAATATGAGCCAAATTAACACATTGTCAAATTCAAAGTTAATTTTCGATTTTTAAAGTAACTTTCCATTTAAACCCAATCCAATTTTTTTAAATTGGAGCTCGATTTGATTATATAATTTTTATACTTGAGTTGTATTTAACTCTGACTCAATTAATTATATAAAATTTTAAAATTTTAAACTATATATATTTTAAAATATTCAAGATTAATTCAATTAAATGATTTTTATATTTGAGCTGGATTTAGTTTGACTTGTTAATTATATAAAATTTTATAATTTAAAATATATATTTTAAAAAATTTAAACTCAATTCAAGTTCGAAATCAACCTGGTATGATAAGATATTTTTATAAGTATATTAAAATAAAAAGATAAAATTGTACATGCTCAATTAGACTCAATTAAATTCATAAGCCTTTACATCAAATATTAAGGAGTTTGAACTCGATTTAATAGCCTACTCGAGTAGCTTAAACTCAAGTTTGGCTAGATAATAATTAAGTTAATTTCAAATCTTTTGAATTGATCTTGAGTAGCTCGTGAATCAGCCTTATTGGTTATACATCTAATTTTTAGTGTGGATAAATTTTAAAAAATTTATAGATTTTGTTTTCTAATTTAATTCATAGTTTTATAATTAAATTTTAAGATTTAGTTTTATATAAAAATGGAATCAATTTCATCATGAAATTGAACCATAAATAAATAGTTTGATTTATCTTTTCGTAAAATATAGCATACATTTAATTTGTGTACGAATTTAGAGTTTCTATTATTAATAAATGGAAAGAATTTTAAGAAAATATTTATGATAACTTAGATTAAGATGTAGTGTGTTATTCATAAAAAAAAAACTAAAAAATTATAAGTAATAAGAAAATAACTATTTTTTAATGTATAATAATAAAAATATCGTTAAATATAATTTACTTTGTATTATTTTAAAATTAGTAATTTCAGTTCTTATATAGTTATCAATGAAAAAGTATAAAGTATAAAGTTTTAAATTGATTGAATTGTTCTATAAAACTGATAATTCATGCAATGCAATTAAATTTTGAAAAAATTGAGAACTAAAATATGTTATATATAATTTAAATATTAAGAATTAAATTGTAATGAAATTTATAAAATTTTTCAATTACAATATGTTCTATATTATTAAAAAATAAATTTAAAAATGAGACTATCATAAAAATTTTAAATTTTAAAATTTATTTTTCTTACTTAATTTATTACTAAAATCAAAATGAATCCCAATTATATTTTCTTTTCTTTAAACTGGGAAATTTCTGATCAGAATCCCATTTTCCCTCTAAGTGGAAACGAAACAAAAATTGTTTGGGATCATTATCATAGTTTCATATAATGCAGGAAAGTTCTAAGCTTTGATTTTGATCCAAAAATACAAAAAATCCCAAATCAGGACCGTGACCAATAATTGGCCATGTACAGGCTATATAAATAAAAGATAAAATAAAAGGAGTTGGAATATAGACTATATATGGTATAAAATGCATTAAAATGAATATGGACAGCATTTTGGCCAATGTTAGAGTCGACAAAAATTAATAAATGTCAAACTTCAGTTACGTGTACGAAATCAGATTCCCTAATTGAAACTGAACCTAATTGAGAAGCTGAAATATTATATACTTATGTGTATAATATGAAAAAAAATATATATATATATAATTTATTAATTTATTTATAATTATATATATATATATATATAATTATTGTAAAGTATTTATTGTTGTATCTAAATTAAATCGAATTAATTAAACTGTAATAAACTTTAAATATCTTTAAATATTGATAACTTCAATAAAAAGGTAATTTTGAATAATTTAGTTTCATTTGGTAAAATTAAAAAAATTGTAAAAAATCTCTCAATAATTTATTTAAAGAATTTTTACAAAAATATTCTAAAAAATTACTTTCATTTAAAAAAAAACACAATTTTAAAAGTTTTTTAAAAATATCACAATTTTTTTTCAAAACTAGTATAATCTACTAAAAATATTTTTGATGCTCTCCCTCTTCTGCTAATCGTCTTCATTTTCTCATTTATGATAAATACCTTGACTCTCTCGACAACTATGAAATACTTCATTTCTCTATGGTCAGTTTTGTTTATGAATGATATCATTAGACTTTTCCACATGTATTTGATGTCAAGGCTCCCACATGCTCATTCTATGCTACTTTTTTAATAATTTGAATAATTTTCACCTAAACCCTAAATAATTTTTAATAATTTAATAAAGTTATATTTTTAATAAAATTATATTTATTTAACTTTTATATATATATATATATATATCTATGTATGTATTACTAAATAATAAATTAACAAAATAAATGTAAATGTATATAATTTATATTAATATATACTAATTATATTTAAAACAAGTATAAAATATGAACAATAACCTAACAACAACAACAAAAACAACTAAAAAATTTAAAAAAATAACATTAACAACAACCAAAAATAAAGTTAAAGAAAAAAACAACTTAACTTAAAACAAGAATAAAATGGACAACTTTCATATATTTTTATAAGAAACATCTCACTTTTCATTTCTTTTATTTTTTTTTTCCAACTAGTTGAAAGTGGTTAATTTCCCACCACAAGGGTAAGAGAGTAAGGGGAACGGTAGTTCGAACCCTCCTCTTCTCATCTAAATGTACATTGTCACGACCCGAACCCATAGGTCCGTGACCGGCACTAGGGAATGGGAATACTTAAAGTACCCGAAACCCATAGTAAGCCTTAAAAATTTTTTTGCGAATTTAAAACATTAAACAGCAAACTTAAAATTACAATGCATAGTATTCCAACAACAAAACATAAATACTCAGATGAAAAACATACTTATTCAAATTTCATAAATAAGAGTATTCTTCAAATACAATA
>CATIWK010497446.1:0-24562 GCA_949634005.1 Mallotus japonicus
TTCCATGTAATTGTTGTTCTTGTTCTTGAACTCCATGGCCACTTACACCCTCATTAACCTGTTCAACATTAATACTTGAACCACCTTCGTTTGACCTGCCTACTCCCTCATTAAAAGTTCCTCCAACAGTTGCATTAACTACATGTCCTTCACCCTCTTCCCCTTCAGCCACTGTCACATTCACTTCTGTCAAGTTAATGATGTCCTTAAATAATAACTCCACATCTATTTCATCATCACAGCTAACTGCTTTATCAGTTTTTTTCTCACTCTCCCTTTTCTCACCTTCTATTAGCAAAGGGGAATCACTAACAACAATTGGTATATCAACCAAATGGTTAAGATATAAATTAAACACATACTTTGATTTCTCATTAGCTATTTCCATCATTTTATAAATAGCACTATCGTCAAACACATAAATCAAACCATTTTCAAAATCCTTCCCCTTCAGTAACCAAAATATTTTTGGCTTATGTCCATACCCTCGTGCTGTCACTTTCTTAACAATTCTAAAATAACTCAGCCTATCTACATCATAGAGCAGCCATTCATACTTTTCCCCACCCACATACCTCAGCTTTGGATCTCTAACGAAATTCCCACCATGATATATTTTGAATCTGATTCTAACAGACATTCTATCATAGCAAAACAAAGAAACAAATTACTTCTTTATTTCAGAACCATTCTAACATTCAGTTCAAATAACACCTATTTAACAAAACAAATTTCCATTCATTCATACCTTTGATCTTTGATTGTTGATTATTAAATGGCTTCAATCATCACAAGTCTTTTTAGGGTTTCTCATGCCAGCAACCATATACCTAAGTTCATCTCTCCTCCATTCTTCACAACTTGAGAGCTTCAGCATGCGTTTCTTGCTTAGCTAACCCATTTAATGTATTAGGTGAATCCCTGTTCTTGACACGACATTTGTCTCAATTTCCCGCCCTTTATCGTTAAGCAAAATAGCGTCGTTTTTGTTTTAGTTTTTTTTTTCAACTATCTTTTTCCATAAATAAAATATTGTTATTTAATTGACTCCACCTTCCTAACACTTTGCGTGCTCTTTACTCGCTTAACCCTGTGTGTTTTTTTATGTAATTTGGACGGAAAATAGAAGTATTGTCCTTAATTGTTGAACATTTGAAAAATTGACTTATTTGACCATCGCCTTCAAGTTCAGGGGGCAATTTGACCATTAGTTCATATATATATATATATATATATATATATATAAATACTCCATTAAAAATAAGTATATATATTGTTCAAAAAAAGTAATTATCTACAGTTCGAGTCCTACTGTATAAAGTCGCGTTAAATTAATTGTTGAAAGATTTTTTCCACCATTGTGGTTTTACCCGAATCGAAGCAGATTAATTAAAATCCAATGGATTTTGAATACAGATTCACACAAAAAAATAATTATATATGTTTTATTTTACCCACCAAATAAAATATTTTGTAATAAATTTATTTAAAATCCATTTTTAAAATAAAATAATGTTTTATTTGAATTGTTTTTCAATAAATATATTATGCAAACTTCAAATAAGACATATCATTTGCCATGTCACTCTAAATTCTCGAGATGTTAATAGGCACGTGGCTTAGAAGATGACACCGTTGTGCCACATGGTGTATTTGGTGACATGGTTATCACCCTTGTCGAAAAATTGGTGCCAGTTGGCTTGTGCTAAACATTGAAACGTGGAGGCATAAGATCTGAGACTAGGGGTGAGCAAATTCGAACCGACGTCGGATATCCGTCCGAAACAGAACCGACATGTCTCGGGTCGGCTTCCATTTTTAGAAATATATAAGTTTTGGACAGGTATCCGACCTGATCGAAAATCGAAATTTAATAATAATATATATATAATTTCTATTAATATATAGCAATTTGTACTTATGGCACAATAGTGGAGACTTATGGAGAACAATTATTGCCCATAACCAACACATTTTTTAAATGTAAAAATACCTAAAAATGGCACAATTGAGACTCAAACCTAGGTCTCCAGCGAAGAAAGGACGCATCATTTTTGTTGGGACACCAAACATTCATTATTTTCCGTCTTTTTTTTTATATCTTTAAATAACCATAAATCCGACCAAAAACCGACAATAAAACCCAAACCCGGCTCGATTTTGAATTTCTGAAAAATTGAAAATCCGAACCCTACCCGTTCTCACCCCTCTCTGGGACGCAAGGTGTGATTACGTATCCAAACGAGGAAAGAGGTATGATTTGTCTTTGGATCGCAAAATGATCTTCTGTCGTTTATTATCCAAAGACGAAAACGACATTACAAATGACGAAACGATACATCGAATGAATGAGAATGGAGTATCGTGGAAGTTTTGGAGGGACGTTGTCCTCCATTTTAATATGGAAAAAACCTCAAAAACCCGCCAAATGAAAACTGTCTTCAACCTCACCATTCAAAATTTTCTTAACTCAAACACCTTAACAATTTTTTTTTTTTTTTGGGTTTGATGATATAGATGCATTCGTGTTGTTTAAAATTGAAGGAGGGAGATTGATAAATTGAAGAAAAAATCGATATTGATGGAGAATTCTCAGTCGAATTCGAAAATTTTCAGTATCAGAATCGTCTCAATTGATTACTACATGGCACCGCCCATCCCTGATATCGATATTTGCTACAGTAGCTTTCAAGGTACCGCCAGATGAAAATATTCTCCATGTTTTTTGCCTATGCAGTAGCATTTTTTTTTTAAAAGAAAAATTATCTGCAAATAAATTGGGGTTTCTGTTATTGAAAGATTGTCTCTAATGAGAATTTTGTTGAACTTTGAAGGAGGGAAGGTGAACGAGGTGCCAGTTATAAGGATTTACGGCTCAACGCCTGCTGGTCAAAAAACTTGCTTGCATGTTCATAGAGTAAGTTCATTTATTGTTTATGAACCCCTTTTGATTTTGTGGCGTACATAGATTAAGTTTGTGAAGAGCTGAGCTGTTTACATTTGCTCTTGTAGGCCTTTCCCTATCTATACGTCCCATGTTCAGATATACCACTTCATTTAAATCAACAAGGTATAATTATTTTAGGAATGGCTTTAAATTATGATTTTTGTCTTCATTTCACGAGTGATTCTTGTGTTTAACTTGTTGAATTATGCAGGTGATTCATACACAAGTGCAATCTCTGTTGCCCTTGAAAAAGCCTTGAAGGTATGCTTAGTCACTTTTGAGTTGCTTTCTATTTTCTTCTTTGGTTGTTTTTTCCTGTAAATGCTTCATACTTTAGATGTGATATGAGTGTATTTTGGTATGAGCTTGCAGCTTAAAGGTAATGCTGGTTCAAGAAGACAGCATGTGCATGACTGCAGTCTCGTGCGAGCAAGGAAATTTTATGGTTACCATGCATCAGAAGAGTTGTTTCTCAAGATATATTTGTATCCAAATGGTTTTCTATTCATATATTGTCTTGTAGTTCTCTCTCTTTTCATAATATGCTTAGAATTGCATTACTGGGCTCCTTGATAAAATCTTAGGTATTATCCACATGATGTCTCTCGTGCTGCCAAGCTCCTTCTGGTGCCATTCTCGGACCTATCAACCATGCTCATTTGTAGTGGCATTCTTTTTGCTCGCAATTTTTTGTTCTTGTTAATGCATGGTTACTAATTTCACCATATTTTTACATTTTTCCAGGCAGGGGCAATCTTTGATAAATGCTTGCAGCCTCATGAAGCTCATATTCCTTTCATACTCCAGTTTCTGGTAAATGATTTTTATGTTGGAATTCTAACGTGAGATTATTTTTTGAAATTTATACTGACTTATTTTGATGTCATTATAGCCATTTATTGCAGTATCTGGCCATCAGTATTCGTTGAATTGTCTCATTTATGATGTTCCTCTGGAATGTTGATCTTCTCTTGTTGCCAGATTGACTACAACTTGTATGGAATGGGTCACATACATTTGTCAAAGATTAAGTTCCGTAATCCGGTGCCGGTTGTTCGTACGCCAAGAAAATTTAACTGCAATCGTCAATGTGGACCAGAGATGGTAAGTAGTTTTACTTGCATGTCTAATGAACTCGAGGTTGTCTGTGTGTCTTAATTCATAACATGCTTGTATGTATCTGGAATATATTCAGACTGTTTAAATAATTCTGAGATGTGGTGGTTTTTTTCAATTAGGCAGGTTTGAGTGCTGGTGAGTCTTCAGATTATCCAGTTTGGATATCTTCTACTATTCCAGGTGATTGGATATGGTCTTTTTCTGGTGAATTTGAGGTTTTATCAAGTCAAGGCATTTATCACATTAAACGTCAAAGTATTTGTGAACTTGAAGGAGATGCTATTGTAGATGGTTAGTTTTGCTTCATAGTTTTGCCACTTAACTTGTTTATTTCATGATTTGATTTCAAAAACAGTTAACTGTTAATGGTTCACAGAGATCCTTAATCGGCAATTTAAAACATATACATCCCTCTCACAGACGTCTTCAGATGTGAAAATGGTGCAGTCACTTATACCCATTTGGGAGGTTGGCTTGCTTTTTGCCGTACTGTTGTTATTTATTCTATAGATAGACTCTTATTTTGGTTTACTATTCCTTTTTTTTTTAAAAAAAAGAAAAAAATTTCCTTGGTGTGACACAGGAAGAGTATGCGAGGACCAAGGTGCACGAGGCAGCTATACCACCAGATCCTGGAAAACCACTTGCTGAGGATGTCTTGAAAACTATGTTGTATGGTCTCGAGTTTGAGAGAGAACTTACAAAATTGTGTAACGAATCTGAAGAAAACTTGCCTTTGGTTGGGGATAATGTAAAATCTCAGCCTTCATTGACATCTTCCACTAATGAAGAAAATTTGGTTGAGGATGAAAATATTAATTTTGATAAAACAAATCAAGAGCTTTTGAAGTGTTCTTTGCAAAGAGACATTATTGGATCCTCATCACTACAACATTCTCTATTTGAAGAGGAGGTGAATGTACCTGCAGAAAGGAATAATACATGTCCAGAAATATTGTCTGCCAATGACATAGTATCTTCTGGGACAATGGGAACACTGGATCCAAAGGTAGTTCCCTGATTACTGATTATCTTTTTAACTGTAATTATATGTTTTACACTGTTTACTTGAAAATTATGACAAAGAACCTGTTCAGTCTTCAGTTTTCCTTCACATAGTACATGGTTTAAGCATTTCTTAAAATGGTTTGTTTTCAGGCTGCAGATACAGATGCTCTGGGCCTTCTAAGGTGGCTTGCAACCTCTCAGGCAGCTGAAGATATAAACTCCGATGATGAACTTGTTCATGAGACCATTCTGAGTCCATTGTTGCAAGCAACAATTGACAAAGTTCTGGAGAAAGCTAATTTGGATTATGAGAGTGAGTCCCAAAAGGAGTGTCAGGACATTCTTGATTCAATTGAGGATCTGGCTGACTTAGAGGGTTTGAATGAGAAAGCATGTCATTCTACTGATCCTAGCAGTCATAGTCAAAGTTCATTAGAGGTTGCTCAAGGGCATGCCTTGCTCTCATCTATTTCCAGATGTTCTGAAAATTCATCAAAGATAGAGATTAAAGGTGAACCCAAAAGGAATTTTCGACATCAGGTACTGCAGACTGCTGGTGCATGTACCACCAATAAGCAGAAAAGGAAGAAATTATGGGGCTCTTTACCCTTCACAATGATCCAAAAGGAAAATAATGACTCAGAAGCTGGGGGCTCAGACATAGCTAGAGCGCCTGTCGGTGAAATTAAAAATTGCTGCCATAATTCCATAACTGGAAACGAGGGACAACATGCTGATGCTTTAATGAAAAATTCAGGCACAACTGTTTGTGAAGTAGGTGACTTAGTTGGATCATCTGTGCGGGACTTGATGAGAAGAAAGCGACGCCGAATTGCTCAGCAGGATTGTGGACATGATGATCCTAAAAATGTTTATTCAAAAGGTGAACATGAACAAGAAAACATTTTCTTGCCAAAACAATTGGATTTACATCATGATGACATAAATGGCAAGAGACCTCTTGGGTCTATCAACTTTAGGTCTTTAGTTACTGAGCAGCATGAATTTCCACGGGCTTGTGATTCTAAATCTATTCATCCTCTTTGTCACCCACGCATAGAAGCCACCTCTGCATCCAGCAGTGATAGCCTACTGCTGGCAGTTTCTCATCCTCCATCAGCAACTATGAAGAAACAATTAAAAGTCCCCTATGAATTCAGTAAGCAAGATTCTGCAATTGTCATGGACCATCGTGAAATTAGTAATGGTGAAGAGCTTGACTGCAAAGGCATTGCAGAAGCTGTAACTTGTAGTGTATCTGAAAATTTGGCATGTGAGTGTATAGATGTGGCTAATAAGATATTGGCACAAAAGAAAGCTACTGGTTCATACAATTTATCAAATTCTCTTATTAAGAATGGGATATTAGCAAGAGATGAGTATGAGCACAAAAGTGGCCACAAAGGCAGCAGTTCAGTGGAACATTTAAATGAAATTCCTAAAGACATGGATGTGTCAGCTGACACAACTATTCTGCATGATGAAAATATTTGTGCTATGGAACTTGGAGGAGGTGTTGGTTTCTCTGTACATGACAGCTCCATATCCATGGTTGGTAGCATGGAAGGAGGACCCGGAAACTTAATTAGCATGACCTTTAGCAAGAAACCACCCATTGTGAACTGGAAAGATGGAGAAGGAGCACCAGCAAATGCTTCATTTTTATCTGCTTTATATTGTCACACTTCCCTAGTCGATAAAGACAGCAAATATGGAACTTCAGGTTGTATTTCCATTTTCTGTTATTTATAACCTCTCTTCTTTCCCTCCCCTTTTACTGGGTTGATTTTGATTTGTTTACAGTTTACTTGTTTTGTGCTTAGAGTTGAGAGGTTCTTAAACAAGCTTAGAACTCAGAATTCTCTTTTACACCTTTTAATTTGTTGTTCTATTGCGGGTGCATACTCACCCACACACACACACACACACATATTTGGGGGGGGGTTGAGGAATTACTCCTGACCAATATTCTCTCTTTTCCTTATAGGGGATGCTTTGGATGAACTTCTCCCATTTTTTGAAGGGGAGGGTCAAGAGAATAAAGTAGTTCAGAAGAAGGCCCTTCCAAACAGTGACTCAAATGTTCAGCAAGAAGTTATCATGGGTGTCCCTACTCACTATCAAAATGATGGCTCACTCCTATACCTTTTGACACCTGTCTTTTCACCTCCTTCTGCAGATTGTGTGTATAGATGGTTAGGATGCAACAATGAAGGTATGAGCTAGAATTTGCTTGCCAAATTTTCAAGTTCTTTCCAATGACTTGGATTTTTCATCTGAAATTTTAGTTGGGATTTCCAGGTACTCATGTAGAGACCAGTGTACAGGCAGCTGGGCCTTTATCCACTCAAGGTGGAATTATTTAAATGCTTTTAAATAGGATTCACAAATTTAAGAATCTTATTAAATTTCCTACTTTTTACAGGATCCTCTGAGATAGGTTCACATGGTTCTTTATGTGTTTATGGCGATGAGGGTTCCATCGAATCGCACACTGTTTCTCATGTGAGGCCTATGGAGGGTCAAGTGCAACAAGAGAAACATGAAAATTATAATTCAGAGTTTCACCCTAACCGTGATGAGCTTCAAAGTGAAGAAAATAATGCAAAACCGAATGCATATAATGATTGCTCTATAGATTTATCTCAAATATCAGGCCCAAATGAGAGATCCGGGCCAACTCCCCTCAGTCAAATTGGATTTCAGGATCCTGCAAGCACTGGTGCCGGGCAGCAATTAACTGTGTTAAGCATTGAGGTATTGATAACTGCACATGTAGTACATATATGTAATCTTGCTTGTTTAAGTAAACATATTTACATCCACCTTTTGTCTTTTCGAAGGTTTGCTTTGCAAGTTAATCCTTGGTGACAGACAGTTGCTACATCATTAAGCCTCGGTTGGATAAAATATTAATTGTTGATTGGAATGTTATGCTGACAGGTTCAAGCTGAATCCAGGGGAGATCTAAGACCAGATCCTCGGTTTAATGCTATCGTTTCTGTTGCTCTTGCTTTTCAGAATGACAATGATTCTGCTGTTGAAGTTCATGTTCTTCTGCATTGTGATGTAGAATCTTACTCAAGGTATGATCATTACAATCACACATTGAATCTTTATGTAATTTTCTTTCTCTAGGTTTGTTTTCTTCATTGTGAATGAATCTGCATGGTTTGGGTTCTTTGAGCAACAGAATAAGTGAGATTATACTTAACCATATGTTCTAGACTTGTTTTGAGTTTGGATTTCAGGGGAAAAAAAAGGAAATAGAAAAAGAAAAGAAAGGAAAAAAAACTGCAAATCCTGGAGCGTGTTTCTCTAATTTGTGGCTTATGCCATTTTACCAATTTTATACATTTAAATAATTGTTGCCTTCCCTAAAATTTATTTGCAGGAGTTCTGATGGCTTATCTGTAAATAAGGTTCTTTATTTCTCTGAGGAGGTTCACTTATTTAGCCATTTTATAAGGATTGTGGGTTCATATGATCCAGATATTTTAATGGGTTGGGATATTCAAGGCGGTTCTCTTGGTTTTTTGGCTGAGAGGGCTGCATATCTTGGTATGGGCTTACTTAATAAAATTTCGCGGACACCATTAGAAGCCAACATAGGGGCCAGAGAAACAGAAATTTCCGATAAGGGATTACTTGATACTGCTCTGGATGAATCTTTAGTTGCAGAGTCTGCTCTTTTGGAGCAAGCAATAATTGAAGATGAGTGGGGCCGAACTCATGCCAGTGGCATTCATGTTGGTGGTAGAATTGTTCTTAACATATGGAGACTTATGCGTAATGAAGTCAAGCTCAACATGTATACAGTTGAAGCTGTTAGTGAAGCAGTTTTGAGGCGAAAGATTCCGTCAATACCATACAGAGTACTGTCAAAATGGTTTTCAAGCGGTCCTGGAAGAGCAAGATATAGGTGTATTGAGTATGTGGTACAGAGAGCAAAATTGAACCTTGAGATAATGAATCAACTTGATATGGTAATTTAAATGTTATTCTAGCTGAAGAAAATGTACTATTATGGAAAAAAGGAGTATCTAGGAATTGTTGCTTCTTCCTCCATTCCTTGCACAAACTTTACTTTGGCTTCTTGATAGCTGATTGTAATTTTGATTTTGGTGGTTTTGTAGATAAACAGAACTTCAGAGCTTGCTCGCATATTTGGCATTGATTTTTTTTCAGTTCTTTCAAGAGGTTCACAGTACCGGGTTGAATCTATGTTTCTCAGACTGGCACATACACAAAATTATCTGGCCATTTCACCTGGGAACCAACAGGTTGCTGCACGAGATTTTTACCCTTTACCAAATGTTGCCTGATGGGAAGTTATAATGCATTGTCTCCTCATTTGTGAATTAACATGTTAATTGAAATTTTAGCATATAATTCTGCTAAAAGCTTTTGCTTCTCTATATGTTTATTGTATTTGCTTAGATGTAGTTAAGGGATTTATTGTGATAAAATGTCATCTTCAATTAGCATCTGCACATGTTTCGTTTGAGGGAATGAGTAATAAGTCCTATTTAGTGTACAGTTTACATCTTTACATTCACTTCCTTGTCAAAATCTGTTTTAGCTGTTGTGGGTGGCAGTGTGTGAATTTCTTGAACTGATATTCCTTGATGTGCTTTTTGGAACAAAGCTGAGTTTTTTTTTTTTTAAGCAGACTTTATATCATAGGATGATATTTGCTGCTTTTCTTTCATTTAAACCCATCCTTAAGTTTTGGGCTTAACTGTATGAATATTGACTCCACTTGGTTTCTTATAGGTTGCTTCTCAACCTGCAATGGAATGCTTACCCCTAGTAATGGAGCCAGAATCTGGTTTTTATGCCGATCCAGTTGTAGTCTTGGATTTCCAGTCCCTTTATCCATCAATGATAATTGCATATAACCTTTGCTTTTGTACCTGTCTTGGAAATATTTCATGTTCAAAGGCAAATATACTGGGAGTTAGTTCATTTTCATCAGATCCGCATGTTCTAGGGGATTTGAAGGATAAATTATTGCTTACTCCAAATGGCGTCATGTATGTGCCTCCAAAGGTAATTCATACAACTACTTGTTTGTTTAACTGGCTTTCTGTGTAATGGTTTCTGGACACAATTATTCCTTTTGATTGAGCTCAATTAAAGAGATGGCAGACTGAAATTCCAGGAATTTAATTAGGTGGCCCTTTTAAAGCTATTTTACACTAACTAGAGATGCAAAAGTGGATGATTTAAAGCTAAAGATATGGCAATTGTGATGGTTGTCTTTGTTGTAGCCTGTGATGTGGTTGAAGCTTAGGTAGGTACAAAAAGAATTCCTGTCTTGTTTTCTTCTATGTGCCAAAACAATTGAACTCTGATTTAAGAAAATAAGGCAGATTGAGACTCCTAAATGCATAGCTTTAGTAATCCTTTGGTGATTTATAACTGTTGGTGTACTTTTTTATCCTTTTCCAGTTGTAATTTGATTATATTTAGTTTTCTCTCTTTTATGTTTTTGTTTGCTAGTGGGGGGGCAGTGATCTTGCTGTATATCCTTCTGTAGTCCTGTTATTTTCATTTTAATAATTTCCTGTGAGTAGTGCTGTTCACTTGTTTTGTTGGGAAAGAAAGGGGAGAGAGAAGAAAAAAAGTCATCAATTTTTTGCATTTACAGGTTCATAAAGGTGTACTGCCCCGCTTATTGGAAGAAATATTATCGACTAGAATAATGGTGAAACAAGCAATGAAGAAGCTGGCTCCGACACAACAAGTTCTTCGCAGGGTATGGTTGCACCTAACCTTTAAACAGACTGCTTAAAAGTAAACTGAAAGTTGCAATATTTTGGATGTTAAAGTCTAAAGCATCCTTTTCCTTTTCCAAGTATTTTCTTTATCATCTTCCCTTACATCCTTGTTAATTTTATCATCTAGATCTAAATATACGCTCTTTTTGAGTTTAATTTAGACAATATTATGGATAGCTCCAAGACATAATTTCATCATACATTGCGTCACTTGATAACTTGTTGGCTATACTGCTAACAATTTTGATTGATTATTTATTAATTCAGATCTTTTAATACATTTGAGTTTTCATGTTTTTCCAGATATTTAATGCAAGACAGCTTGCTTTGAAGCTGATAGCAAATGTAACCTATGGTTATACAGCTGCTGGATTTAGTGGTCGCATGCCTTGTGCGGAGCTTGCTGACAGTATTGTTCAATGTGGCCGCAGCACACTGGAGAAAGCTATTTCTTTGGTAAATGCAAATGATAAGTGGAATGCTAGAGTTATATATGGTGATACTGACAGGTACACGACTCCTGCAATTGGAAGGTTAAATTTAGTTTATCATCATTTTTAGTCAACATTTTATTACGGACACGTGCATGTGTACAGCACATACTTATAGTGGTTTTAATAGTTGATGATGCCAACTTTTCAGTAACATTGCGCTTTTTTATTTGGAAATTTATTTTATTTCTCTTGCTTCATGTTATCTCATCCTTTTATTCTTTTGTTTGTTTTCTTGTGGTGGTTTATGCAGCATGTTTGTCCTTCTCAAGGGGCGTACTGTAAAAGAATCTTTTCAAATAGGGCGTGAGATAGCCTCTGCTGTAACTGCCATGAATCCAGACCCTGTCACATTGAAATTGGAAAAAGTCTATCATCCATGTTTCCTCCTCACTAAGAAACGTTATGTTGGTTACAGCTATGAGAATGCTGACCAGATTGAACCTGTTTTTGATGCCAAAGGTATTGAGACTGTCCGTAGAGATACCTGTGGTGCCGTAGCCAAAATGATGGAGAAGTCACTGAGACTCTTTTTTGAACATCAGGACATTTCTGAGGTGGAAATATGCACACTTTTACCTTGTTATTTTAGCCAGCACTTTGAAGTCTAAGCTGATAATTCATTTTTAAAACTAACAACACATTATGTTTAATCTTCTAACTATTTAGGAAACACACACTGGTTAGAATATTTCTTCACCAAGTAAATATTTTCCATGTTTTGGACACAGATCAAAGCATATCTACAGCGTCAATGGACACGGATTCTATCTGGCAGAGTATCTCTTCAAGATTTTATTTTTGCAAAAGAAGTTCGCTTGGGCACTTACAGTGCAAGGGCTATTTCATCACTCCCACCAGCAGCAATAGTGGCTACTAAAGCAATGAGAGCAGATCCCCGGGCAGAACCTCGCTATGCTGAGCGAGTGCCTTATGTTGTTATCCATGGAGAGCCGGGTGCTCGCCTGGTTGATATGGTTGTGGATCCATTGGACCTCTTGGCTATCGATTCTCCTTACAGATTAAATGATGTATATTACATTAATAAACAGATAATTCCAGCATTGCAGCGGGTATTTGGACTTCTTGGTGCAGACTTAAAGCAGTGGTATTTGGAGATGCCTCGCCCGGGCAGGGATGCTTTTGCTAAGCGTCCATCCTATAGTTCAAATCCTCAGCGAACCAGAATTGATTATTACTATCTTTCAAAGCATTGTGTGCTATGTGATGAGTTGGTCCACTCATCAACGCATATTTGCAACAAATGTTCACAGAAGGAAACTGCTGCTGCAACAGCTGTAATTGGAAGGACCTCTAAGTTGGAGAGGGAGATGCAGCATCTTGCGGCTGTGAGTATTAATGGCCATCCTCTTGTGACTTGTACTGGATCCATAGGGGATGACAGTAGCAATAATTTCTTGATCTATGGTGATGGTCCATGCGATAATCTAATGCATTTTGGTTCTAGTGATTTTATTGGATCTCTACTGGCATTGGATAATATATCAAAACGTGTTTTACTGTTTATGATTCTTATGTTTATGGAATATGGACATTTCAAGTTATTAAATTTTTTGAATTAACTATTTGGTATGTGCTGCCATTGTTATTAAATAAAGCATCATCCAGATTAAAGTCATGCATTTTATATTTCTTACTTCAATTAAATAAAAGCTGTGATTTAATTGCTCCTCTATGAATCAGTGATCTTAAAATTCTCTTGCAGGTATGTCGACATTGTGGAGGTGGAGACTGGCTTGTTGAGAGCGGTGTCAAGTGCACTTCACTTTCTTGCTCAGTATTTTTCGAGAGGCGTAAAGTGCAGAAAGAACTACAGGGTCTTTCAGTCGTTGCTACTGATAAAGGTTTCTACCCGAAATGTATGGTCGAGTGGTTCTGAATATATGCTCCATGTACAAATCTTGTAATGAATACAGAATTTCCAAGTTAGAACTGTCCAGTATAAACCACTGGATATGTAAATATTACTTGATCAGTATTAGCTTTTGCCAATGTAACCCTCCTTGTATAGTTGTATAGACCCTAACTTCTTGTACCTGATAAAAAAATTTCCATATAGCAGAACATGGACTGTACCTTGTGAACATTCAGATAATGGAACTATTATTTATCTCTTGTTCCTGAACCGGTGTTGAAGATAGTACCTGGTTCGTTTTGACAAACATCAATTGGCCCAAACACGAGGCCCATTGTCTCGATGTCATTTTGTCTCTTCATCGGTGACCAAACAAACAACCTAACGCCAAAGGTTTAAGGCGTTGAAGACTCTCCTTTGAGTTCACTTCGAAATGCAGGATTTTTAACCTTCTGCTAGCTCCTGCATCTCTTTAACGCAGTGATGGGCCTTACTCCAGTCACTATCGTTCTTGTGAAGCGCATTAGACAAATCTCTAAAATCCCTAAAGCTCCAATCTTTCACCACCTACTCCACCACTCCCTTAAACCCTATTCCACCACCACCCCCTCCTCTTGCTCTTCTTTACCAGACCCACCAAAACCCTCTTCTCTCTCTGCTCGCATGAGCTTTGTCTTCGATCAAATTGATGCTATTGAACGTGAACATGCCCAGAAAGATGAAACCCTCCAAAGAATCCGCACTTGGCGCCAATCCAAAAACACTGTGCAACTGCAGCAACAAAACCCAGAAACGATTAGTACCCAGAACCCAGAAATATTGAGCTCACAAAATCAAACTCAAGGCTTTGAACCTGGGTGCACGGACAGCGGTGATTCTAGTTTAAATTTGAGAGAAACTAATGACTCTGTTGAGCTGAATAAGAAGAAAACGGAAGTGGAGGTGGTGCACCCGTGGCCTGAGTGGATTGAATTGATGGAAAGATTGGTGCAACATAATTATTTTGATCACAGAAGGAAAGATGAGGATAAAATGATTGAAAATTTGGGATTTGATGCACATGGGATTGGTAATGACGAGGACGTTGGAATTGATTTTAAGGATTTCAAGACTGTGCAGAATGCTTGTGTCAATTTTGGCAAAGACCGGTTTGATATCTTCAGGTTTGTGTCCACAGGAAAGAATCTTTTTGTTCTTTGTTTATGCCTTTATCTTATATAAATAATGTCAATTTAACCTGGGCGCTTCTAAGTGTTAGTTCTGTAGGTTATTGTTGTTGTTGTTGCATTTTCAGTAATGAGACAGGAAATTAATTTCTTTTTGTTCCCGCTAGTGTGATTTTGTCTTGGCTTGACGTGTGATGAGACAGAAAATTAATTTCAGGTCATTGTCGAGAAAGGATATTCAAATTTTGGTTGGCTACGGATGCCCAAGTGCAGATAAGAAAGTTGTTTTCTCTGCAAAACTTTTAAGAAAGCATGTCCACCTTGATGAAGGTGATGTAAGTATTGCTTTCTTGTTCATTCCTATGCCTCACTTTGTGCCCCCCTTCCCTCTCTGTGTGCCTCATTTGAATGAGATTGCATAATTGAGCTGTTCATATAGGTGCAGTTAGTTTCAACATCAACACCTTTGGTATTTTTTTCTCGCACTTTAATGCATTTGGATATTAAATGATATGAAACTGTTATTATGCAGTCTTTTCTTCCTATTAGAAGTAGGAAGTAATATTGAACATATATTTTGCCATGCGCTTTCAATGATTATACTGAAACTGTTAAGTTTCAGAAAGGCATTCTTGGTTGTTGCTTTTTATGTTTATGTTATGTTTAATTATGATACTTGTTCTTTACTATTTGGTTTTCTGTTTGTATGGATTTCATCCCCCTCCTTCGATGGCCATGATTGCTTATCATTTTTTTTCAACAAAAGCATTATTTTATGAAGTAGGTCCCCTCTTTCCCTGTTGGAAAACCTACCCTACTCCATTTTCTGTGGAAATACTAACCAAGTGTGTGGCCATGGGACATGAAAGAGGTTGATGTATGGCCAATGAACTCCTCGCGTTATTTTATGATGTAGAGTAAGACCTCTGGTTTAGAAAATGTTATAATCAATTATCGATGGGAATTCTAAACAATTCGTTTGGTGACTGCTTATGCATATTTCAGGTTTGTAGTAACTGCAGTTTGAGAAGCTCTTGTGAAAGAGCATTTCTGTTAACCAATAAAGAGGATGAGGCACGGACTATTGATGTCATGCGGGTGCTTTTAACTTATGGTTTTGATTTTATAAATGGATCTGTAGTGAATAAGTCTCTTTTGAAACAAAAATCTATCAGGACTGTAGTCCGTAAATTACTTCATGAAGTTGTAAAGCTGAGTGCAGTTCCAATAGATCCTAATCTTCCCCCTCCAATAATTAAAAGGCCTCAGCCAAAGGTGAAGCAACCTCCTCCTCCTCCAAAGAGACGGGTTGGACGTGATGATGTTGAGATGAAAAAAGGGGATTGGCTCTGTCCCAAGTACGTACAGTTTATAGTTTTTCATTTATCTTCTATTGTCGTTCATCAACCTAAATGGTGCTAGATTTCCAAGGGTGCAATTATTTTTTAAATGAAAATTACACTTGGAGAAGTTTTGTTAACTAGATTTTTATAGTACTTTCTTGTTCTTTGCGAAAGTACCTTTATAAGTTTTCCTTCAGCTAACCTTCTCCTTCTTAGCTTTATACCAGCATCACCTGTCAGTCCATAAAGATGTCATGCTAGTTGCTAAGATTGTTGCTTATTTGTCAGGTGTGACTTCATGAATTTTGCCAAAAACACTGTGTGCTTACAATGCGATGCCAAACGGCCAAAGAGGCAGTTGCTTCCAGGAGAGTGGGAATGCCCAGAGTATGTTTTCCAATCTCATAGGAAATTTTTCTCTCTGCCTCCTCTATTGACTTCTTCAATAAGCCCATTATTAGAAATTTCTACTGTAGATAATATGTAATAGAAATAATTGTGCACTTTGTGAAAATCATTGATGTTCCATTTGGAGGGAAGGATAAAGGATTCAATTAAAGGGCTTTTTGGTCTGATATTAAGTGCTGAGTAAAAGTTAGTATGCTTTTTAGTTGATTCTATTGTAAATAACATGTTCAGTGATGAAGGTGAAGGAAACTCATTTGATTTGGGATTTGGGATCACTTTTTCATAAATTTATCAAATCCATGTTAAATAAGTTACTTGTCAATTTTCATAAAGTTAAGCTCTACTTATAATTTTATCCAGGAAAACTATGCAGTCTTAAATCTAAATTTCTTCTTTTCAAATCTGTCTGTCTATAGACAATGGAAGCTTGTCCTACAGTTTGTGGTGAAGTTTGTCAAGTAGTCCTAACAGTTCTTTTTAATTTTCCATTATGGCAGGTGCAACTTCTTGAACTATAGGAGAAATATGGTTTGTTTCCATTGTGAATGCAAGCGTCCACCAGATGAATTTATTGAACATAAAATGGAAGATAGGCAGCATGCTCATAAAGCGAGGTTGGAGAAGACTGCCGTTCGTGCAGAAGTGTCTGATGCCTGGAATTTTGACTTTGATGACAATGAATCAGATGGAGCAGATGTTGCAGCTTTTGAGTATGCAGATCCAGCAGCAATCGAAGAAGACTCTCCTTTACGTACTCAGGCTCAAGAAGGGAACTTTAGAGGGCTCAATGATGATCTTAACAGAGCTGGCAGAATTTCCAGAATTCATGAAAGAGAATATTCTGAACCTAGTCATACTAGACCTGGGATGGGGTTTGATGATTTTGACGATGAAGATGATGTTGACAGTTATGAGCTAGATACTGAAAAAGCTCGTCCTGCATGGAATGCTTCTGAGGACAATTTTTCTCAACAAGGGATTTCAGAATTTGAAGATGATGAAGACTCTGATGATAACTTGCGGAGTCATTCAAGGAAAAGCCATTCATCATATGTTAAGCCTATGCATAAAAAGGCAACTTTCTCTGGATCTGAGGATGATGAACTGGATATGGATTCAGATGAAGAACTTCCAGTTCACCCAAAATGGAAATCTAGTCATGTTGCTGATGCTAGACATAAAAACAGAGGCAGAGGCCCAACTGGTCCATCAAGGAGACTAAGTTTTGGGTCTGATGAAGAGATTGGGCTTGATTCTGATGCAGATGATGATTTTGGCTCAACCCAACTTAAAGGAAATAAACAGGGTTTTGGCAGAAGAAACTATCAGAGAAATTCTGATTCTAGAAATGCTTCTTTTTCGGGTTCAGAATCTGATAGGGATCAGCTATATTCTCGGGGAAACAGGTATGGAAGACGTGACAATTTCAGAGATGGCTGTGACCGTCCATTTGCAAGAGATACCAATGCAAAATTAAAGGGTAAGATGGGTGACAGAAGGAAGTCTTGGAATGATGATTTTGATAGATCATCACATGGCAAAAATAGAGGATTTCGAGGTAATAATCATCAGTTGGCCCCGAGAAGGAATGATAGAAGTGACAATCCTGGGAAATTCAAAGGACCAAAACAGGAAGGCTTCAGGAAACGGCAAGATGGAAGGTCCCGTGATTACTCAGACAGGGATTTTGGCGAGTTTAGAAATAGCCGTAGAGTTATTGAAAGGTAAGCTTGAGCTGGCGGATTTTGGGTGATTGACGTTCCCATGCACTTTAACTGTTGGTTATGCAGATGACTACCATTGCAGCTCCAAGTTCTTGAATCAATTGACACATGCAGATTTCAACTGAGAAGTCTGAACTAAAACAGCAATGTCTCCTTAGAGCACAACTAGCTTCTCCACCCAGATAGATAACACGCCCCCTTTCTTGGTGCCTATAGTCCCTCAGTTTCAGTTCCAGGTTACCCATTTAATTGGTACATACATCCTGGTATGAAGTTTTAGTTGGGTGTCTTTTCCAACACCCGAAAATTTTGCCATATGTATAATCATTCCTAGAGGAAATTCAAGGAACTCTTGGGCTTTTTGTTCCCTTTTTGAGGGAACTCTCTTCTTGTGCATTAGTAATGCTTGGTAGCATTCTCACCTCTAAAATTCTGAATAATATAAAAATTAGTCTTTTTTTTTTTAATTGTTTCATAGCAGCAATAAAATAATGTTTGAGGTGAGGAATTTTTTATTAGTATTTTTTATCATTAAAATTAGATACACGTGGACAGACAAAATCATGAAAGATAATTCTATCCATAAAATGGATTGGGTTTCTTATCCTCTCTTTCCTTTACACTAGCACAGCTTCCATGGCCACATTCTTCACTCTTTTTTCCAGCTCTCCGTAGTACTGCGGAGCCCTTCATGGATACCCTCTTCGCCAATCAATCTCTTTCCCGCCTAAAACTCTCTCCTAATCTCGCAATCCCCTCTTCTTCATCATTATTTCCTCATCAGTTTCTCAAAGCAACGCCCCATGTTGGTACTACTATCAGGCCAAGCTTCAGTCTTTATGCAGTGCAGAACCAGGAAACCCAGTACCCACTTCAAGAAATCACCAAAAAAGACTCTGCCCGAGAAGACGACGAATCTTATGGAGAAGTCAGCAAAATCATTGGCAGCAAAGCACTGGAAGACGGCACCGGCATGGAATACTTAATAGAATGGAAGGATGGTCATACCCCTTCATGGATCTCCTCAAATTACATTGCTAAAGATGTGATAGCAGAATACGAAACTCCATGGTGGACCGCCGCTAAAAAAGCAGACCATACAGCTCTTTCCCAAATCCTCTCCGCCGACGACGGCCGTGACGTTGATGCCGTCGACAGTTATGGTCGAACTGCGTTACTTTTCGTTTCTGGTCTCGGCTCTGAACAGTGTGTGAAGCTCTTGGCTGAAGCTGGAGCTAATTTGAACCACCGTGATGATAGCGGCGGATTAACGGCGCTTCACATGGCCGCAGGCTACGTGCAGCCGGGAACCGTTAAGCTGTTAATTGATCTCGGTGCAGATCCTGAAGTGGAAGATGACAGAGGGTTGACGCCGTTGGATTTGGCTAAAGAAATTTTAAATGTGACCCCGAAAGGGAATCCAGCGCAATTTGCCAGAAGATTGGGGTTAGAAAATGTAATTAGGGTTTTAAATGAGGAAATATTCGAGTACGCTGAGGTGCAGGAGTTGTTAGAGAAGAGAGGAAAGGGTGATAAGGTTGAGTATTTGGTCAAATGGAAGGACGGTGGTGATAATGAGTGGGTCAAAGCTGGGCTGATCGGTGAGGATTTAGTGAGAGATTTTGAAGCTGGATTAGAATATGGTGTAGCTGAGGGTGTTATAGGCAAGAGAGTTGGTGATGATCAAAAGAATGAGTATCTTGTTAAATGGACGGATATTGATGAAGCCACGTGGGAGCCTGAAGAGAATGTTGATCCTGATTTGATCAAAGAGTTTGAAGATGGTCAGGAGATCAATGGAGTTGGAAATGTGGAAGTACAATTAGGGAATGATGGTATTGGTAGTATAGAATCCCAATTGGCTAAGGGTGGGAATGAATCTACTTGAAAATTGTTGATGTAATTTTGTGATTGAAATTTTCAAATGAAAATAATGTTTTTCCTTTATTTTTTATTTTGCCAAATTTTCATCTAAAATTAAGTCTTTAGGACAAAGAGGACAAGAGAGAATTTATAATCATTATTATCTACTTAATTTTTTATATTTTAGATAGTTTTTTTTTTAACATGTGTTTTCATTAAAGAAAATCAAAGAAGGGTACAATTGGTGAACAACAGAATACCAATCTGATAGCAAAAACAAAATCAAGGCCATTTTAGACAAAAAATTTAACTATTCCTATGAAATTACTTGGCAGTCATGGATTAACTTTCATATAAGATGGGAGTTCTAGTAATGATTATCAGATAAGAGAGTTTATAACCTAAACATTAAAAGACTATTGTCCTTCATTCCAGTAAGAGAAGCAGCCTTATCTGGAGTAGCTTCCTTTTTATTGATTCCAAATAGCTTTCTTTTTCTTGACTCCATAATCTTAATTTTTAGTAATGTTTCAATTTGATATTAGATTGATCAACCATAGTATATGAAAAAAAGCAAAAAAACACATTACAATCTCACTCGGATTGAGGCACTAGGAACACAAAAAAATGTAGATCTATAATATGTAACTTACTTATGTCCTATTGTATGAGTCCGATTCACTTTTTTTGCTCGCTGGGTGAGAGCTTCACGACATCCACTTTTTGCGTATGAACGGCGTCTTACTTCAATTCCACCTCGAAATTCCTATCTTTAATTTGACGGAGAAAAAGTCTTGGTTTTCTTCTTCTCAACTGTTCATGGAAAAGAAAGGACCTAAAAATGAAAAACAAAAGATAGATGAGGTGATTATAGTATATTGTAGTGGACAAAGTTAATGTAAATAGTTGCGTTATAATGTGTAGGTAATATTAATTTTGGTAATTTTGTAGGGTTCCTTTGCACAAAAAGAACATATAATTTGAACTAAGCAAGGACACCGGGACACCACTTTTTTAGCATTGATATTGACTACGGATCTCATGATTCCCAAATATAAAAAGGCTAAGTTTTAGCTCTTGCTAAAAACTTATGCAAGTTGTGATGCAATTGAGGTTTAGCTAAGTGTGAAGGGTATTTGCTCTTAGGAGGAGAGGCCATAAGTTTAAGTTTTCTCCTCTGTAGTAAAATTAATTCTCCCACATTATTTACGTTTATGGGATCCACTAAATGATGGCTCATAGAATGAATTTTAAAAATTACTAACCAACTATTAACCACTAACATTACTATTTATGGCAAAAGGGTACAACCGTACAAGTTGTGATGTAGAAAAAGTAGTAAAAATATGTAATAATAGGATTGTTTTAAAAAAATTAGAAATTATTAAATTGTAAATTTGATAAATCATTTTAAAAATAAAAAAATACAAACACTTTTTATAAATAAAATATAAAATTTATAAAATATATGCATATGATTTTAAATATCTTTTATTAACTTACGTACACTATTTATAAAATAGCAAATTGTATTTTTCTTTATGAGGTTTGACCTAATTTATACGTACATTTTTTTTGTTTTTAAATCAAATTTTTGTCTCTCTTATTTTTTATTCTGTTAACATTCAAATACTTCCGTTGCGGTTAAATTTTTTTCTGTTGAGTGTTATATAAAAAATTAAAATGTCCTTTAAAACAATAAAAATTACAATTAATTATAAAAATCCTAATAATATTTTAGTCTTTTTTATTTAGTACATTTCTCACTTATTAATGTTATGGTTCATAAAAAAAATACACCATATTATTAGTGTTTTATAGTTAATTATAATTTTTTACTATTTGAAAGAACATTTTAATTTTTTTTATCTAGCACTTAATTGAAAAAAATGAACTAACCCTAATAAAAGTTTTTAAATGTTAATAGAATAAAAGTTGAGGAGGTAAAAATTTGAATTTTAAACAAAAGGAGGTAAAATATTAATTAAGTCAAATTTCGAGAAAAAAATATAGAGTCATTCTTCCTGCAAATGTTTGCTTAAATACAAATGAAGTTAAAAATTATTAGACTGATATTCAATTAATAATAGCCATTGATATAAAAAAACTTGTTACCTGATAAAACAATTATTTAACTCAAATTTAATAACCTACGACTGGTAGTCCTAGTAATTTTTGCTCTTGTGCATAGCGAGGAAAAAAGAAAAAATAAATTTCCTTAAAAAAACAAAGGACAACGATACAGCGACGCGACAAAATTCATGGGGCTAAAAGACGATTTTGCCCCCCTATTTTTTTATTTTTTTAATTTAAAATCTAAATTGTACACGGGTGAATCCGTCGTGCAAGGATTTAAATACCCGTAATCTATAAAATTTTCTTTTTTAAAATCTAAGACCTAAATTGCACACGGGTGAACCCATCGTGCAAGGATTTAAACACTCGTAGTCTGTAAAAAAAAAGAAAAATTTTTTTGAATCTAAAACCTAATTGCACACGGGTAAACCCATCATGTAAAAATTTAAACACTCGTAGCTTGAAATTTTTTTTTTAATAATAAAATGAAAAAAAATAAAACAAAGGGGGGCAAAATGGTAATAGCCCCCTCCCGCGAAGTATTATTCCTATCGCGGTTAGCGACAGAAATCTTTATCCAAAAAATAATATGCCAACCGAGAGAAAGGAATATGTTTCTCAAGATTACTGTTGTGCTCTCACTTCATCTCTATCATCTCTAAAGCATAATGAAGATATGGTAATTTGAAACATCACAGCAACACGGTGGCAATCAGGCGAGGACAGCTACTGAGGACAGGTTATTGTGTTTGATTTCGTTTGCGTAATAGTTGTGTGAACTCTGGGTATTTTCGTGCGTTCAGTATCGAAGAGCATGAAAGAAAGAACAGAAAAAAAACAGTGCAGTTGATGGCCAGCGGAAAAAAAAATGAAGTTGGCTTTTTAAAACCTATTGCAACTGAGGCAGTGAATAAAACTAAAGAGTGGCCAAAAAGAAGTCGCAATCCAAAAACCAGAGAGTTTATTAGACTATACCTCTACAATTTTTTTTAGCTCGTGTTTATGGTAGGAATAATTGTTTTATGTAATGTTGGAATACTTTAGTATTCTTTAATAAAATTGTATAGTTTCGTGAGTATTATATTAACAATAATATTATTGACTTAAAGGTAATCTTTAACACTTGCTAATAAATGTTGTGAACCATAGTGATTAATCATAAATAGTCTTATGCCAATTTCATAATTCTTGGATGTGCACATGTAGGTGCAGTTGGTGGATCATATGTAAGCTTTAATGGATGGGCAATGAAGAAAAAAGGTCATGTTTTGGTCTCCATGTTTAACCCCATTGGAACAGTGATCTCAGTGGTGCTCTTTATCATTACTTTAAGTGAAACCATTATAATAAGAAGGTAAAATTTCAACAATATAATCAGTTATGATAATTTTTTTTAGCGGTCCTCTCTTTTATTGTCTCTAAAATGCTTGAGTTCATGTTTATAATGCAACCTTGTAGGTATGCTATTAATGGTTACCGGTATGTGCTTTGTGCTATAGGCTAAAGGCAAAGAAAATTACCTTGACCAAGTTGTTGTCATGGATAGCGAGTTCGACGTGAAGAAGCCTCTGTTAACAATGTTAATTTTCTGATTTCTTTTGCCCTATCAAGTACTTAGGCTTGTAGCTATAGAAGGTAGGAGGAAAAAAAAACTAGTGGAGATGAAGAAAAATGTACTCTCAGTTATGAAGTTTACTCGATGAATCGAACTGGTTGGTTTTCTTATGAACTGGTTTTGTATACGATATGAATGTTGTTTAGTTACAGGCTTTAGTATATATTGTGAACTATGTACATATGTTAAGTGGACGTCTTGTTTTCGTAATGAAAACTGAGCTTGGAATGATGCTTCTACATCAAAATAAGGATTTGATAAACTTGTCAGGAATATTATCAATGTGTTCATAGATGAAAGAAATCCATTTTTCTTATCACTTTTTTTTTTTTAGAATAAGGAGCTGTGAGCTGAACCAATCAGAGTCAACTGAAATTATTAACAATGTGTTCATATATGAAAGAAATACATTTTTCTTATCAATTTAATATCAGATTCCAACTTCACATTGGAATGTGAAGTTGGATTCCTTAGCCAAATAATGACAAAATTAGGATAGTTTTGGTCATCTTGATAAATATTATTGGCAACTTGGCTTTTATTCATTATTTGGAATGATATTGTTTATTTAGTTTTGTTGTCAATATTAGCTTATTTGGATTATTCGATCATTAGTAAATAACTACATTTCTTACAACTGCATAAAAAAGACAGTTGAACCAGCTTATTTATACAGCCACACCCAGCTGGTTCCTAACATGACATAATGATGTGGACCAGATTGTATTGGAGTTTATGGATGAGTTTGACAAAAAGCAAGTGGGCAAGTGATCTTTACGTGGCTCTAACTTTTGGGCCCGATTGAACCATGGGGCTCATAATATATCAAAACAAAGCTGACTCAAGGGCATATGACAGATGTTAATAGGACAGCTTTAGGCAAAAAATCCTTCGTTTAGGGCTTTAATTTTTAGTTTGAACTTTTATATTTATTTTTTTGGGGTTTTTTTTGGTCTTTTGAGCTTTCAGCTAGGGTTTTTTCCTAGACAGTATTTATTTGTTATTTTCAGATGTTTAAGACAGTTTTTGTTGAATTGAAATTGAATTTCTATTTTCTCCATATTTTCGGTATTCCTTTGTGTGAATCAACGAATATTGATGCCTATTTCCTGGTATTCGTGTTGAATCAATACGTTATAGAAG
>CATIWK010497522.1:0-10787 GCA_949634005.1 Mallotus japonicus
TATTATAATTATGATATTATTTTTAATATTATTATAATTAATTAACCATAATTATTCTATTATTAAAATAAAAAATAAAAAATTAGATGGATAGTTTATATTAGTATTAGATGGCTAAAAATGGGCTCTTTTTAGCCCAGGCGAAATGCATTGGTCACTTCATTAAATTTGCATGATCAAATTTATTATTTATGTACACTCTCACAGGCGAAATGTCTATGTTTGTGTCAGGATTCTTTTTTTGAAATGTCAGGACTCTTTTTGCCACTTACACAGGCGAAACGCGTGCTGTGTTTTCACCCTTTTCGCTGTTGGAATGGCGAAATGAGTAAAAAAATTTTTTTTATCCCATTTTACTTTTAGCACTAGTAAAATAGGTTTGATCAAATTTTTCGTGACACTATTTTACCTCTATAAATGGCGAAATATATTTGTTTCAAAAAAAAAAAATACCACAAAAACGAAACTATTTTAAAAAGTACCATAATGTGAGAATTTCTTTATTTTTTTTACCATAATTTGGTAAATGGCTCTCGTCGACTTCTCCAAACTCAAAACTCTTGTATGAAGAGAAAGTATGGAATAGAGCATACCCATATTGTAAAGCTCACACTCATAATGCTAAGGAGGAGCTGCCAAGGACTCATAGTAGCAGCAGCTGCTACTTCACCTCTTACCAATTGTGGGGCTAATTAAAATATGGGTATGCTTTATTCCATACAGCACCCGGAGATAAAACAAAATTCCATGATGCCTTAGCTTCTTTTATTGTATGCTTCACATGAATCCTTTGCCTTCTCCAACTGAATTCAATATATTATTATCTTCACTTGTTACTTGTTAGGATGAGACAGTTCGGGACTCTGATCTCTTTGCGCAAAACAGATGGAACTGGTTGGAGTTTCACCTAATGTTTTTACTATTGGTATTTTAATTAATTGTTTCTGCAATTTAAATCGTGTGGATCTTGGATTCTCTGCTCTTGGGAAAATCTTGAAACTTGGTTTTTATTTTGACATTATAGCGTTTAGTACCCTAATTAATGGGCTTTGTAGACAGAGTAGAATTGCTCAAGCAGTAGATTTATTTGATCACGTGGTTGCCCTTGGGTATCAACCTAATATTTATACATATAATGTGATTCTGAATGGTCTATGTAAACCTGGAAAAACCCATATAGCCACTGGTTTGTTGAAGAAAATGGCTGAGAGAGGCTGTGAGCCTGATGTGGTAGCGTATAGCACCATCATTGATGCCCTTTGCAAGGATGGATTCCTTTCCGAGGCATTAGACATGTCCTTGGAAATGAAGACACAAGGCATATTGCCCGATGTTGTCATTTATACCTCTTCAAGCTAAAAAGGTATTTGATCTGATGACAAGCAAACAGTGTATGCCAGATGTTTACACTTACAACATATTGATTAATTGGTTTTGTAAGAACAAAAGGTAGACGAGGCGAGACATCTTTTTCATGACATGCATTTGAAAGGTTTAGTGCCTGATGTTGTCTCTTATAGCTCTCTTATACATGGCTTATGCCTGGCTGGGAGCCCTTTGGCTGCACATGAAGTCTTCAAGGAAATGTGCACTAGTGGTATTCGTCCTAATTTATTAGCTTTCTCAACTTTGCTAGATGGCTTCGGTAAACATGGGCATCTTGATGTAGCGTTGACCCTATTCCATGAAATGCAAAAGAGTATGTTGAAGCCCAACATTGTTGTCTACAATGTCCTAATCAATGGCATGTGCAACGCAGGGAAGCTAAATGTTGCAATGCAGCTATTTTTAAGACTTCCCATTAAAGGATTGCAGCCTGATATTTATACATATAATATACTATTCAATGGACTTTGCAGAAAAGGATTCCTGGATGATGCATACAATTTCTTCAGAAAAATGGAAGAGGATGGCTGCTTACCAGATAGTTGCTCTTACAATGTGATCATCCAGGGATTTCTCTGGCACAAGAATCTGTCAAGGCCAAAAGAACTTATTCGTGAAATGCGTGGTAAGGGGTTCGGTGCAGATACTACCACACTTCAATTGGTAATGAATTTGTTGTCCGATGATGATTTTGCTGTGAAAAAGCTACTAGATATGTCTGAAGATCATTGAGGTGCAGTAAAGGTGATGTGAGTTTTTCATATGAAATGCTTTTGAAGATTGAAGGCTTTCATAACGGTTCAAACTTCAAGGTGAAGTGATCTCATTTTCCAAATTGCCTTTGATTTATTGAGCTCCTCATGTTTCTAGATTGTCCCAGCATTTTAATTTTGACGTAAATGATTATTTGGATAAGATTGAAGGCTTTCATAAGGCTGGCTGACCTGTTCAGATTGGTCTTTATTTGGATAGGAAGCTTTAAATATAGTTGAAATGTCCTGAACTTTTGTACAAAGGTTGTCTAAGGTAAAAAATACAGCAATATAAAGTTATAAAACATAACCAGATTGGACCAGATCGGTTGTCTGTTTGGTTTGTGAACTGGCCTGTGTAGTTGGCTTCTAATAACACTGTGCCCATCTTCCTTAGTTTCCATACCATTCTCTGCCCATTGGCTCCTCCTTTTTGTCTCTTGCATGCTCCATTTCAACATATAAATTCACTATCTTCTTCATTTTAACTAGTCTCCTTACACACCTTCCTCCTTTGGATCACCTTCACTGTCTTCTAAATTCTAATCATTACCTTCTTCTCTTATGATTTGTTTCATGCACAGATGAATATACTTGAGATCCAGCAAGCTTTTTGAATTTTTATTGTGCTCTCAAACCAAAAGCATCTTCAAGATCAAAAGCCCTCTAAATGTTGGAGGTCATTATTAGACACCCAACTTGCTGGATAAAGGAAACAATAAAGGTGTCTTAAAGTGAGAGGAGGACCAGCGCCTCATTGCCTGAATCTTCATGCATGGCAAATTGTATTTGCTTAGTCTGAGTCCTGAAAGTTAAATGCACTAGTTGGTTTGCTTTTTCTTTGGAGAGGTTGCCTCTTGTTAGAAACAGGGATTCTTCTTATTTGCAAAATGTAATATGATATAGTGTCAAAACTTTGGTTAATAGGGAAGCGAGAAGAAATTATCTTACTGCAACTTTTGCATCATTTAAGAGATCCATGTCTGCTAATGGCCGTTGAAACTGAAGTTTGAGCATGTCAAGTGTTTCCGTATACCAATAGTTATGCATTTTTGTGAAAATGACTTCTAAAACTGGCAACTAATGTAATCTAAAGGGTGCCTAAAGTCTACTGAGTTCTTAATTGAGTTGAATAATGATAACAATTAAACTCATTGCTTTTTTGAGAATAGAAAATTTTCATTGCATTGAAATAGTAGTTACAGGCCAATTACAAGAGAATTAAGTGTTAGTGCTAGTTTGAAAAGAAATTTTTTATAAAAATTGCCTGTAGTCTGTGCAGATGGTGTTTGTTGATCATCTCATGTTTCCACCAGAATGGTACTTATATGCTCTCAGATTTCATGTTTGTTTAAATATAAACCTTTGTGAAATGTTGATTGTTATCTCAAATTTAGTTTGATGGCTTTTCAATTAATTTTTTTCTTTTGATTTATGGAGGATTTTCTGCCCTTTCTATGTGTTGAAATGTTTGTCTATTTTTCGGAGTTTTATAGTTTGTTTAACAGCAGATGATAAAGATATCATTAAATAAGAAGCAGTAATCTGAGATTACAAAGATATGCCAATACAAACATCAAATATGACAAACTGAAAATAGTATCAAAGACTATCTGAATACAGAGTCCAAAAAACTATAACAATTACCCACAATAACTTGACACAACAAATCAGATGCTGCTATATTTATGGACTTTAACATGTGATTAGGGGGTCTATTATTTTATTATACGAGGATTGATTTTTTGAGCCCGGAAAACAGGTAAAATAAAGTCAGAAGCAATGGATGTTGCAAAGGCACAAGCGAGTTAGTCAGCGGAAGAAGTCACTCTCAATCCTATCTAGCAAGAAATGCTTTACCGCTAAAGTAAAGCGAGAAACAGTATGTGAAAGAGGGATGTATGTAGTTTGACTCCTAACTCTAAGCATGGAGAAGTATTTTTTTTTTTTTGAGGCTAAGCATGGAGAAGTATTTAAAATCAAGTAACACATCAAACTTGAATTCGAATATAAATTTGAATCACGAAAAGTTAGATATTTGGGTAGCTTTTAGCCACTAAACTTGACCAAAAAATACCTAAAATAAAAAAAACAATGTTAAATGAAGGAGACGAAATACCAGTAAAAGAGAAGTGGAGGTAGATGAGGAAAGAAGGTGTTCCCTGGTTATTATTATTATTTTTGAACAATTTCAATACTTATTATGTTAGTATGTTAACAATAACATTACATTTTATTTGTTTTGAGAATAGATTTTGTATCATAACTTATCAATTTGTTGAGCCTCTTGATAATTCATTATGCTTATATTAAAAAAAAAAAATCTAACTAATATTATTCCAGAAGTATTTTATTTACCTTCAACATTTTGGTTGATGGATTTTGTAAAGAAGGAATGGTTTCAGATGCTCAAGGGACAGTCAAAATAGTGGTCCAAAGAGGAATAGAGCCTGATGTTGTTACATACACTTCATTGATAGATGGATATTGTTTGCAAAACGATATAAATCAAGCTACAAAGGTATTTGATCTGATGACAAGCAAACGGTGTATGCCTGATGTTTACACTTACAACATATTGATTAATTTGTTTTGTAAGAATAAAAGGGTAGATGAGGCGAGGCATCTTTTTCATGAAATGCGTCTTAAAGGTGTAGTGCCTAATGTTGTCTCTTATACCTCTCTGATACATGGCTTATGCCTGACTGGGAGCCCTTTGACTGCAAATGAAGTCTTCAAGGAAATGTGCGCTTGTGATATTCGTCCAAATTTATTAACTTTCTCAACTTTGCTAGATGGCTTCTGTAATCATGGGCATCTTGATGTGGCATTGACCCTATTCCATGAAATGCGAAAGAGTGTTGAAGCTGAAATTGTTTTGCACTGTCCTAATTGACGGTTTGTGCAAAGCTGGGAAGCTAAATGATGCAATACAGCTGTTTTTAAGACTTCCCGTTGAAGGATTGCAGCCTAGTGTTTATACATATACTGCACTAGTCAATGGATATTACAAAGAATGATTCCTAGATGATGCATACAATTTCTTCAGAAAAATGGAAGAGGATGGCTTCTTTCCGGATAGTTGCTCTTATAATGTGATCATCCAGGGATTTCTCCAGCACAAAAATCTGTCAAGGGCAAAAGAACTTATTCGTGAAATGCATGGTAAGGGGTTCGGTGCAGATACTACCACACTTCAATTGGAAATGAATTTGTTGTCCGATGATGATCTTGCTGTGAAAAAACTACTAGATCTGTCTGAAGATCATCGAGGTGCAGTAAAGGTGAAGTGAGTTTTTCATATGAAATGCTTCTGAAGATTGAAGGCTTTCATAAGGGTTCAAACTTCAAGGTGAAGTGATCTCATTTTCCAAATTGCCTTTGATTTATTGATCTCCTCATGTTTCTAGATTGTCCTGCATTTGATTTTGACGTAAATGATTACTTCACTGGCTGACCTATTCAGATTGGTCTTTATTTGGATAGGAACCTTCAAATTTAGTTAAAAAGTCCTAAACTTTTATACAAAGGTTGTTTAAAGTAAAAAATACAGCAATATAAAGTTATAAAACATAACCAGATTGGACCAGATTGGTTATCTGTCTGGTTTGCGAACTGGCCTGTGTAGTCAGGTTCTAATAACACTCTGTCCATCTTCCTTAGTTCCCATACCATTCTCCGCCCATTGGCTCCTTTTTCTCACTTGTATGCTCCATTTCAACGTATAAGTTCACTATCTTCCTCATTTTAACTAGTCTCTTTCCGCACCTTCCTCCTCTAGATCACCTTCACTGTCTTCTAAATTCTAATCATTACCTTCTTCTCTTCTAATCTGTTTCTGTTTTCTCACGCACAGAACGGAATGCACAGATGAATATACTTGAGATCCAGCAACATTAGTGACTTTTTATTGTGTTCTCAAACCAAAAGCGTCATCAAGATCAAAAGCCCCCCAAAAGTTTAAGGTCATTATTAGACACCCTACTTGCTGGATAAAGCAAACAATAAAGGAGTCTTAAAGTGAGAGGAGGACCAGCGGGCCTCATTGCTTGAATCTTCATGCATGGCAAATTGTGTTTGTCTTAGTCTGAGTCCTGAAAGTTGTCTTTACTTCATTCTGTATTACCATAAGCTAAATGCCACTAGTGTCAAAACTTTGATTAATAGCGAAGCGAGAAAAAATTATTGTACTGCATTATTTCCCCCCTGTTATTATAGACGGAGAGAACCAACCCAGCTAACCTACCAGGTTAGTTGCTCAGATGACTAACTCCTACCTGTCCCCCACGTTACCTAAATGGCATCTTGTTCTTTTTCTCTAATGAAACTTTTGCATCATTTAAGAGATCTGCTAAATGTTTTATAGTCAGAAGCTAAATGTTTTATAAGTCAAAAGCTAATTCATGTTTCTAAATTTCATTGATTTTGTGAAGCTTCAAACTACAGTAAGCTAAACATTGTCACCCATATCAGATGATTAAATCTAAGCTCGTTTAAAGCCAAACAGCCACAAAATGGGCAGAGATGGAACTCCTTGTACTCCTCTTTTCTCTTTTTTGTTATATATGCTCGTGTTGTGTTGTGTCTATCTCACAGTTTGCTAATGCTGTTATGTATTTATAATACAGTTTTTTTTTTTTTTCTTTTTCTCATTCTTAATGCAGATCAAGATGAAGATTATTCCTCAGTAGACCAAGATGTTGTTCAACCATCATCATCATCCCTCAAGTACCCCTCTGTCGATCTAAGTTTCTTATTTAAATTCTTTTCTCTAGAAAAAAATTAAAAAAACAGAAAAACTTGATTGAATTTTATTGTTGGTGAGGTTGTGTATGTTTTGGGTTTTATTGAATGTGGTTATGGTTTTTAATCTATAAGGAGTGACTTAAGCAGTAAAACGGTGGCTGGAGAGTATTGCTTGACTTTTAGAGGATTTGGGTTGTGGAGTTTCAACTTCTTTGGAATTTGAAGCTGATCAGAGCCAGAGATGCAAAGCTTTTGAGCAAGTATTGCAGAGTTACGACGAGCTGCGGAGTATAGCTCACAACTTTAATGAGGTTAAGAGCAAAATCTTGAGGTATTTATGTAATGATTCTTAGCTATTAAAATGAAATTAGAATGTTTGATTTTCTCAATAAAAGTGGATCAGCTAAAGTATGAGAGAAAGTCTTAATCATGCTTCTATCCAGCTTTTTCTCTTTTAACCTTATACTCAGGCATAGGTTAATCCAAAAAATGTTGAAAAGTGTCTGTTTACTTACAAATAATATTCATGTTCTAAATCATGCATTAATCCTGTTGAAAATTATATTTGCATTTCTGCTATGTCCGGTGGTTATTGGATTTAGCATTCTGGAAAGTGTTGGATGATATTGTCATTTGTAGCTAAATTTTCAAATGTGATGAAATTAAATGGCTTAGTCATTTTGAGACATATAGCTACCGTTCTTAGGTTGTGCTTGTGGAGTGTGGCTAACTTAGCATATGACATCCTATCTACAAGGGTGCCTTTATAGTTAGGCTACTGGTTTGATTTTAAGGGCTTACTCTCTGCTGTACTTGAGCTTTTTCAAGGATCATAATTCCTGATACTCGCATTAATTTCCATGAAAGCACATAAGTTACCGATATTATTTATTGATTTATGACATTGCTTTGGCTCAGACTGTTAATATCTATAATTTACATTATCATAACTGTTATCTTGAAATGGTGACAGCATGAAATTGAATACTTCGATTACATATTATATACTTCTGCTGCCTGTATTTGGAAATTCAATCAATGATTTCAGTTAATTTGTTGATAATTTTGCAGTTATACACCTGGGGGACGGATGGAAAAGATTATGAGATTGAGTGTCCCAAAAACTACTACGCTCTTACTGCTTGGTCCCAGAGGGTCTGGAAAAAGCAGTCTAGTTAATAGAATATCAAAGGTGTTTGAAGATGACAAGTTTACACCTGAAAGAGCACAAGTATCATATGTGTACCACTTTGATTACTCCTTTGTATTTAAAAGTTAGATTTTATCTTCAACCCTTATTTATTTTATTCGTACTTACAGCTGACTTTTAGTGCTGATAACTCTTCTGCTGTAGAAGGAACCTACTTTCTTCAGGAGTATATGATCCCGAGAGGCTCAACTTCTTTCTGTCTTTATGATACCCGCAGTTTATCGGATGACTACTATGACAACATCAAAATGCTAAAAGATTGGATGACAAAAGGCGTTCAACATGGGGAACTCATTGTGAGGTTTGACCTTCTGACCAGACAGGGTCTTCACACATGGGTGTCAAGCTTCCTTCTACAATAATAACTTTACCACTATGATTTGCTTACCAGGCCATGTGATAGTTCAAATTTAAAGAAAAGAATGAAGTGTAAATCACGTGAGAAATGGTGGTCAATCCAAAGAGACCAGGATGATTAACTTTGTAATATTTGTTATCACTTATTAGTGCGCTTGCAATTCTGAAATCCTTGGACAGTGAAGTTGAAGAAGAAAATGAATACACACAGATAATTGCCAGAACTTTTAATTGTCCATACTTGTCATTCAAAGGTATAAGGAAACTATTTATTCTTCTATTAGGCTCTACTCATTTCATGGAAAATATTATCTGCATTTTCTGGTGTCTGCAGTATTTAAGAAAATTAATTGATAGAAAATCTTTTCCTGGCAAAATGTAAACGAAGTCAACTCATGAAAGGGAAGAAACTTATGAGGCAACCACATAGGTTCAGGATGATACCCTTCAGCTCAATTTCAAACCTTTTTATCTATTTTGTATTTCATATAGCTTCTAACAATGTTGGAGTGATTAACTGCATGTTCTGACCTTCATTTATTATGATACTGCATTCTCCACTTTATGCATTCTATCTTAAGTTCTTCCATAACTTTTATAGTTCTCAGTATTGAGATTTGAGTCTGTTTCTGTTCTGTTTCCATCTTCCTTGCATTGCAGATTATAAATCTGTTGTTGTTGTCACACATGGTGAGCTGCTTTCACTAACTGACTGTGCTCGCATCCGTGTCCAGTTGGGTGAGCTGCTAGTTATTCCACCTGCAAAACAAATTTTTGACATTCCAGGTGATTAAGTTTTTCTACTTCTTCAATATTCATCTAGCCAATTGTTTCACCTTTTAAGTCAAGTTAATCATTGTGTAATTCTATTATTGATGATTGATGAATTTGAGGATATAAGTACAATTTTTTGCACATGTAGAAAGCTGTGATCCTGTGATTGAGTTGACAATTATCGTCATGCTGCATTATTCCCTTGAGCATGCTCATAGAAACTTCCCTCACAAGGACTGGATAGCAGAAAAAGTCTGGCTTTTACCATCATTACACTTTCATTTTATTCAGAATTAACAGTATCCACAAACATCAGACAGTACAAACTTCTAATTTGCATTTTTGCTGTGTTCTGTTAAACAAGCTTTAGGAAATGATTTGTCAATATGAACTTGTAGTATTGCAATGGAGTCATTGCTCGGTGCTTGGTACAGAATGAACGGGTGCTGCAAAAAATACACTTTCATAGGCAGCTCTGAGGACGAGATTTTTTTTTTTACCTTTTCTTGAAATGAGACTTTATGTTACATAGTTCAATTCTGTTATTGTAATGGACCTTTCGCATTATGATGATCATTCTAATTATGATGCATGGGGATAGTAACTGAATTCCAACTGATAGCTGATTGTTCGAGGGATTTTCTTTTTCTGCAGCCAAATGGTATATTATGCAGCTTATCCATCGAAGTTAAAAGATGTGCTAACTATGATAAATTGCTTGCAGGTCCATGGAGTTAGAGGATCTCTATCTGCATGTGTACATTTTTCATAATCCTGGGGATTTCCATTATATCAATCAACATTCGAAAGATGCCCATGTGCCATGCCCCAGAACCGGAAAATCATATACATTGGCATACTATCAGGCAGCTGTGGTTTGAGTAAAATTAACTTGAGCTTTTCTGGTCAACATATGAAAAGATGCACATGCGCCATGCCCAAGAACCAAAAGGTCATGTAGATTTGCATACTATGAGGCACCTGTGGTTAGAGTAGAATTAACTTAAGCTTTTTGGATGTAATGCACCTGGATTAAATGGGATCGTTTTTGTGTGTGTGGCTATAAACAAAGAAAATTTCGCATGTATATAAACACAGTACATTGGAATATATTACTGAACAGATGCTAATTTATCTTTGTTTTGTAATGCTTCTTCTATTGTCTTAAAAGTACCCTTTTTTGTTCAAAAAAAAAAAAAAAAAGTACCCTTTTAGATTACAGATGCTACCAAGACATAAAATGGATATAAACTTTGTTGTTTTGTCTGCGATTCAGCAAGGTTCTCATTTTTTTTTTTTTTACCATTATAAACTAGGAGTTTGGATCTCTATATGATTCCATAAGAGTCTAGCCACTAGCATTCACTAAGGTATTCTTTTTTCTTTTTTTGAACAACAATAACATTGAATTAAGAAAAAAGATTACAATGAAAGTCTGAGTTCACAATACTGAGAAACTCAGGATGCACATTGAAAGAGTTACAATTTAAAATTAAAGAGGAACTCTGTTTAGAAAGCCAGTCAGCTGCCTTGTTTGCTATTCTTGAGATGTGCTGGAAATG
>CATIWK010497602.1:0-14449 GCA_949634005.1 Mallotus japonicus
ATCAAAATCGCTACTGCATGTCTTCTTTCTTGAAGGAACGAGCTTGAGTTTGAGATGGTGTTGACGGCGATGAGGAAGGACGACTTGACAACAATCAGATGACAAGGCGGCGACAGTAGATAACGATGGTGATGGTGCTGACGGTGGCAAGGGGTGTAGATAACGATGATATGGTTAACAGCTACGAAGAAAGGCAGCGAAGAAAGGAGGCGAAGATGGTCAGATGAGGAACAGAGGGTGGGTGGGGGTGGGGGTGGGACGACTGCTCAAGGGTTTTGGTAGAGATAGGTTAAATGAGATAAGTTGAATGAGTTAGGTTAAATGAGATGGGATAAGTAAAGAGAGTATTTTAGGGATAAGTGAGATGGGATAAATGAGTTAATCCAAAACTACGTAGTTTAGCTAAAAACTACGTAGTTTTATAGTTATAAATGGTAGTTATATATTTATATTTATGTAGGGAGGTATTAGGGTTAACCCAAAACTACGTAGTTTTGTTAAAAACTACGTAGTTTTTGTAGTTATGTTTAGTAGTTATAATAAGTGTATGATAAATTTTGTAATAATTTAGAATTTAAAATTCAATAATAATATTAATTTGTAATAATCAAATTAAATTATAATTTATAATAAAAATTTTATATTTATTTAATAACAATACTAAATCGTTTTATAACATTAAAATTAAGTTAAATAAATGAGAATGAATGAAATAGGTTAAAGTGAAGAGTGATAATTAGTGAACTAGGTTAAATCAAAACTACGTAGTTTTGAATAAAACTACATAGTTTAGAGAAAATTTATAGTTATGACATTAAAATTATATATTTTTGTGATGAGATAATTCTAATTAGAACATAATTTATAATAACAATTTTATATTTGTTTAATAACAATTTTAATCAATATTATATCTATTTAATACTACATTAATATTACAAATTAATACTAAATCATTTTATTACATTAGGATTATGTAGTTTATTTAATATTATATTTATTTAATATTCATACTTAATTTATATTACAGTGCCTTCTATAGTTTTTTTTTTAAATATATACTCTTATTAATATTATTATTAATATTAATAATCACTGTTGACATAAAATATATTCTCATATTAAGGTGATAAAAATAAAGTAATATAAAAGTACCTAAAAACCAAAATTACTTAAAATTTTTCCTTAAATCATACCAAAAAATACCACTACTTAATACTAATATTTAAATTTATAAGATAGTAAACGAGCTTATTCACGAGCTTGCTCATGAGCTTACTTATGAGCTTGTTCACGAGCCTATTCGCGAGCCGGCTCGCGAGCCTACCCACCAGCCTATTCGCGAGCTTGCTCTAGCCAAGTATTAAGATACTCGAGCTCGGCTCGTTTAGCTTACGAGCTTCAAAATTATGTTCGGGCTCGGCTAGTTTAACTTAATGAACGAGCTCGAGCGAGCTTTTGAAGAGCCGAACACCGAGCCGCTCGCGAGCGGCTCGGCTCGGTTACACCCCTAGCGAATTGGTATATGAACTTTTTAATTTGTTGCAAATCTATCCATAGTCAAAATATCATGTGTCCATGCTAACAATGACATGCTAGGGGTGACCACGGTTCACTGAAACGCCCTGAATCGACAGTTTAGGTTCGGAACTGACGGTTCACAATTCAAGCAAAGGTGGAACCGGATCATAACTGGCCCCATCCTGGTTCAAGGCAGGTTCCAGTTCAGTTTGTCGGTTTGGCCAGTTCAACAAGTTAATTCTTTTTTTTTTTTTTTGGAATTTTCTATCTTTTTTTTAAAAAAAAATTCTGGTTTCATAAGGGGATGAACCAGGCCTAAACCAGTCATCCCTCAATTTTGAGTTTGACCATTTCAGGTTCCAATTTTGACCCATCGGGTTCTAGACCCGAATCGGTCCATGCCAACTTTAACTGACATGATATGTATGTGCAAATTATTTTCTAGAAATGATATATTTGTAAAAAAGATGAAAGTTAAAGATATATTTGCAAAAAAAAGATAAAACTTAAGAATATAAAAATTACTAATTGCTTTTTCTAATTTCCAAATCAATAAATAAATTTATACATGCATACCATGTTAGCATGTCATGTTAGTAGGAGTACATACTATTTTGACCGTGGATAGATTTGCAACAAATTGAAAAGTTCATACATCAATTCGCTACAATTTTAAAAATATGATAAATTGGTAAAAATGACTGAAGTTCATGGTAGAGTTATGGAATAACCTATATTAATTACGTATATAAAATTATAATCTATTTACTAAAAATTGCAATTTTATTTTAATAACATGTTCAAATAATCATTTTTTAATTTATATGTCATAATATTGTCAAATTTGAACTCAACTTATTTATTAAACAAGCATTGATATACAAGATCAAATGAGTTTTATCGAGTCAAATTTCAAGTTATTTAAGAGCAATTCAATCTATTTATAGTCATATCTGAACCATCTAAATTTAGTAAAATAGTGTGAATTTTCTAATATTAATTAAAGTGTATTTAAAAAGAGTATAATTTAATTTTATATATTTATAATATTTGTAATAATCTATAGTTTCACAACGATGCACTATTTACTTTTTGGATTTAAATTTATATCACCAATTGATTTTCATTTTTAATTATACATATATAATGATTATAATTACTTATTGTCAATTTTTCTGCTATTTAAAAAATTTTAACTAATTAAAATTTTCAATTTAATTCTTAATTTATATATTGATTTATGATTTTAGGTATTTTATGGAGTAATTTAAGCAGTTTTGGAGTAAAAACAAGAGAGCTTTACATGAATTTAATCTATCTCTGTTGGCCAAGCATGCTTGGTGGCTTGTAATTGATACCAGCTCACTTGTTGTAAGTGTTCTCAAGGCTTTGTATTATCCTCATTCAATATTATTTTTAGCTCAGTTAGGAGCTAATCAAGTTACACTTGGAGAAGTATTCTAGCTTCAAAAGATTTGGTGCAAAATTGGTGTGTTTGGTGGATTGGAAAGGGCGATAATGTTAATGTTTGACATGATGCATAGTTACCAGACTTAGTTAATCCTTTTATCTCTTTATGGATTCCTATGGGTTATGAAAATATGATGGTTAGTTCATTTTTCTTACTAGGAATATGTGAATGGAACATGGATCTCATTAATATGTTGTTAAATGCTTGTGATCTGTAGCTTATCTATAGCATCCCTTTATCACTTCAATAGTAGGATGATTTTTTTGAGGGGGCAATGGAAAAGAAAGGCAAATTTTTAGTAAAGAGTGCATATTGGGTTTTATCATCTAAGTCAATTTTAACTTTCAGTGCATCTTTGGAATGGTTGGAAACATCTTTGGCAGTTAAAAGTTCCTCTAAAAGTTAAATACTTCTTATGGTGGGTTGTTAGGATTTGTCTGCCTACACATTTGATGCTTTTTAAAAAATGTGTTAAATGATGCCTTTTGCCCTCTATGTGGTAATCATGAAGAGTCAATACAACACATTTTCATTCATTATAGTGTTGCAAAAAGATGTTCGAATATTTTACAACTAACACCCTTAATCGCAGGCTTGATTTCTATGCAAGATTGGTTGAGTAACTTTTTCTTTTAATTTATCCTTTGATCTACTATTCAGGTTGTAATGACTCTTTGGAAACTGTGGAATAACAGAAATGGTGTTTTTTGGCAGTAGAAACATCAAACATCTTCCTAGGTTATTTATACACTTTAGAATTTTGGAAAGGTTGGAAGGATGCTAAAAAATATAGTCACTCTTTTGATCAATCACCTCGCAATCAACTTGTTAAATGGTGGAGTCCACCACCAGTTGGAAAGATTAAGTGTAATGTGGATGTCACCATTTTTAGGGAATGGTTACTGGGTTATGGTTGAGTCTTCGTGACCAACGAGGTTCTACTGTTAGGCTAAACAACAGCATTTTGCAAGGTCTCCAAAATGTTAGTATGGCAGAAGCTATAGGGTGGAAGGAAGCTTTGATCCAGGTAAAATCTCTTGCCTATAATAATGTTATTATTAAAATGGATTTTTTACAAGTTGCAAAGGTTGTGCTTCACTCAACTATCGATAAAACTTATTTTGGCTTAATTATTAATGATTATATTGATATTTTAAAAGGGATTAATACTACCCTTGTTCATGTAAGAAGAACAACGAACAATGTAGCTCATCTGCTAGCAAAAGATACAATTCTATGCTTGTTCTTAAGGATTGGAATGGTGTTCTTCCATCCTTCTTATGTCAAGCTATCTTTGATGATATTCATTAATGAAGTTTCCTATTAAAAAAACTAGAAGTAGATAGAAGCCTAATACTCTGATACATTATATGGATCTCAAATATGACCATATAATACACTAGTATTAGTAAACAATATTTGACAAAAAAAAAAAATACATTAAAATGGATTAAACTGTTCTATACATTTCTTAAAAAGAAAAATGCATTGAATTCTAAAATTACAAGAAGATTTTTAAAATACCAAAACAAAGATTAAAGACCAAAAATAAGAAATTCAAGACAAAATTTGAAAAATAATAAGGTTTTAAAGATTGAAGAACTTTTTCTATCTTATTTTCTTGTATTGATTTTATGATGGCTGCTAACTATTCTATGAACAACCTTTTCTAGAATTTAAGTAAAATTTATCAATTTCTAAAACTTTGTAATGTATTGATATTTTGTTCGACAATGTGTTCTAATTTCTTTCTTGATATCCAAATCCAATGTAGCTTTCATGTTTAAAAAGTAATGAGTAATGGAAAAATATATGAGTACAACTCTCATATGTGGAAGTCCCTTTCCCCCTAATGCTAGGGTTAATGTTTGCCTAATCGTAGCTTGGTTTAGTGTTGTTTTTTCTTTTTTTTTTCTCTTCCTTTGGTGAAAGATTAATTTATTTTTCTGTAGTTTTTAGTTTTATCTAGTCTCAGGTATAAGGGCTTGATTATAATTCAAATGGCACACGATATTACTAATCTCTTTTAGGGTTTAAAACTTACAAATGAAGAAGCGATTGCAATTGATTTTGGTAATACAAGGGATGAGGTTCATGATAAGGAAAATAAGTTGTCTTTAATTAGTAGAATTCTCTTTAGATGCCCTTTTTTGGTGAATGTTGTTAAGAACACGTTGAAAATTGCATGGTAACTTTAAAATGATTTTCGTATCACTATTTTAGAATTTAATTTATTTCACATTCAATTTGTAACTCATCATGATAAATATAGGGCTCTCTCAAAAGGCCCATGGCATTTTGATAAATCTCTTGTGGTGTTATAGGAAATACCTTTCGGTGCTTAATTGGCTAATCTCAAGGTTTATTAAGTATCCTTATGGGTATGAATATATAAAATGCCAATTCATAGGAGAGATAAGTCATCTTTTAAGTGAGTTGCCTCTAAAATTAGAGTTGGTTTGGAGATTGATTATAGTGAAGATGGTTTATATGGTTGATACATAAGGGTTAACATGCAAGTCAATGTTGCTTATCCTCTTAAAAGAGGTACTATGGTGTTGGATGAAAGTGGGGTAAGATTTGGGTGAGTTTCAGGCATGAAAAGATCCTAAATTTTTACTACGTATGTGGTTTGCTAGATCATACTGAAAGGGATTGTGATAAAACATATGATAATAGTTTAACATCTGCATGTGAGTATGGGCCTATTCTTCAAGCATCACCTAGACAATCTCGGTTCATAAATAAGATGATGCACAAACTCTTAATTCTAGCCATTTAATGCCAAAATCTCCCAATTCTTCCACTATGGCTCATTGTCATTTGTTTAAGGAGCAGGCTTGTAAAGTGCAAGTCACCTATACTCCAAAAAATTATTCTTGAGATACTTGTTAGGTATGGTTCCATTGGTTCATCTTTTAAAAGCAATGATGGGCTAATGAATGAAACAATGAGTGAAAATGGGTCTGATAAAAGCAACACATGTAACGGCAACTCTAATTGGATTTATACTATAGTTATTTTTTATTCTCCACAAAAAACTCTACTGGTATAAAATGCCTACTACAGTTGGATACTACTACAGTTCTACCAAAATCTTTTTCTTTACATAATAACAACATAAAAATGCAGTTATGATCTTAGAAAAATTGGCTATGGGTTAAGCTTTGGAAGATTCTATAGGTGAAATTGATAAGTCTAGTCAAACAATAGGTAGGGTGGTGAATGTAGGTTGATGTAGGGGATTATATGTTATTAGATATTGATTGGCAAGGAAAAAGACAATGTAGTAGTGATTTAATCTCTTAATGTAAATTGGTAGAGACTATTTAATAGTCTTATCGATCGCAATGAAGTGCTTATGATTAGCCGAGTTTGATGGATATATTATAACATGGGCACTATAAAAGATCTTGCTAAAAACACAATTGATTATTGTTTTTGTTTCGTGGACTTTAATGTTATTTTGCTTAGCTTGGAAAGTAAGAAAATAGAGATGCCAATGTAGCTCTGATGGATTCTTTCAGGAAGATAGTTGATAAATGTGGCCTAGCTGATTTAAATTTTATAGGTTCAAAATATAAATGGAGCAGTGGTCGTAAACGCTCTAGTTTTTTTTTTTTGAAGAGAGATTTTATCAAGCTTTTGGGAATATTTTATGGCAAGATTGGTTTCCAGGTACCATGGTCAAGTATCTTCATCCAGAATCATTCAATCATATGCCCATTCTTATTTTACTTAATAGCCCTTCATAAAACAACAACAGTTGTAGTTGTGGAAACTATAGTATGTTTTGATTTAAATCATTCTAGGTGAATCATGAAGCTTGTACATATATGGTTAGGGAAGGATAGAATTCTAATTCAATATATTTAGGTTCTAGAAATATTATGAGGTAAATTTTTCTTTATGATTAATGTTCAATTCATCTGTAATATGAGTGACTAATTTCCTTTTATTAGGGTTTTCAACCTAGTTCAATGTGGAATTAATTGTTTCTCTTCCTAAATAAATCGATTGTTTATTCACTCTTGGATCATTGTCTTGTAGTTAATGCATTTATTAGATTGATCATCTAATGGAATGAATTAATTAATAGGATTTAATTGAAAAATAAGTGCTTTTAGAGAATAAAGATGATAATCTCTTAGTGTTTTCTTAGTTGAGAAACAATTAAGCAACTAACATTGCCAGAAAGCTATGAGCATAAAGCTAATTTATTAGTTTAGTTAATTTGGTAAGAATCAGTAAATTAGGGAATCTTTGGATTTAGCTAAATTATGAAATTACTTAAGAAAGAATTTCATAATCCCTTATATGCTTTCAACTTGAGTGAATTTAAAGATTAATACTTTAGTTTGAAATAAATCTTTTCATTAAATTGAACTGGGGTAGAAACCTTAACCCTTGCAGCATTAAGTAAAAACCATAAAAAAAAAATAGATTTTCATTACTTTTGTTTACTTTAATTTTTAAATTGTAATTGATTAAAACTCAATTTCTAAACAAACATTTAGCTAAGAGTAATTCAGTAATTAATTCTTTAATCTATATAGGACGATATTTAATATACTACATGTGATCCATGCTTTTGTGGGCAGATAGCACTAAAACCATACCACTTTTCGCAAGAATAAAGCTCATATTTGTTCCTTTTAGTAACAAATTGCTTCTTGTCATGATTTTGATTACCAAGGGTTAATTGATTCATTTCTTTCTTTTTTTTTTATAAGGAACTCCTAACTCTATTAAATGATGAAAAAGCTTATTGGAGACAAAGATCAAGGGTAATTTTCTTAGCAAAGGTTGACTGCAATAAAAAATTATTTCATATGAAGGAAAGTGAATGTAAGAAGTGCAACACTCTCTTGAAATTAAAAGACATTAATAGTTATTGAAAGGAAGGCGACATTGTATTAACAAATACTATTCTTTCATGTTTTGATTTTACATGCACTAGCAATGGGCAGGAAGATTTTTTAAGGCTATGAACTCTATGACTAGTGCCATTAGTGTGGATGAATTTTTTATCTATCTCAACTATTTTGTCAGGATGAAGCGGAAGCTACTCTTCGTCAAATGCATCTATTAAAAGCACCTGAACTAGACGATATGATTGTTCTCTTTTTTAAAAATTTTGAGATATTGTGGGTAAGTATGTGATAAATTGTATCCTTGATTTTCTTAATAATAGTGTTATGCTAGATATCTCATTTATACTTTTATCACACTTATCCCTAAAACTAAATATTTTAAAACTATGAAAGAGTTGTGTCCAATAAGCTTTTGGAATGTTGTTTATAAAATTATTTCAAAGATTTTTATGAATAGGATGAAGTTGATTCTTCCAAATTTGATTACTAAAACTTAGAGTGCTTTTGCGCTTAATCAACTTATTATGAATAATGCTCTCATTGTTTTTAAGATTTTTCATGATATAAAGCTGAAAAAGAAGGGCTCCAATGGTTTTCTTGCTTAGAAATTGGATATAAGCAAGCTTATGATAGAGTCAAATGGAGTTTTGTGGTTAGTATTATGCAAAAAATGAATTTTCCTTAGTGCTTTGTTGATCGGGCTATTCATGTATATCCTTTTTCTCTTATTCTTTCTTCATAAATGGGCATCTCTCTATCAAGGTAATCCAATTTTGCCATATTTTTTTTTTGTTATATGCAAAAGTAATTTCTTCTATTATAAGGAAATCTTGTATTACCATGTCATTATAGGGATATAATTTAACTCATTAGAGTCCAAAAATCTCCCACTTATTTATTTATTTATTTACATATGATAGTATTTTGTTTACAACAGCCACTTTGGAGGAATATTAATGTCAAAATTAGGAAACCCTATATAAAAAGAAAAGAAGCTTTTATTATTGAACCCTGCTTATTGCAACTATATTCTGCAATTTAAAATATGCAAAGCAAATCCATTCTGCAATATATGATTCATCAACAAAATAATAACAAATAAATTGAAGGACTTCATTTCATTGTCACAACATAAACTCACCCATGCAATGTGCGAGCATTTGCCTAGAAAAGAGAATGATCATGATCCTCCTATTAAAATTAGGATAAGTCAAAGAGTTAGAAAAAAGATATATGCTCCTCCAGGATTTATATCTTCTCAGTCCATTCTTTTTCTAATTGAAGGAGATAGGTCTATAATTATTAATAAAATATCAATTTTATTTACTGTAGAGAGTGATCCAAAAACATTTCAAGTTTCAATGTCTTCAAGAGATTTGGCCTTTTGGAAAGAAGCAATCAATGATGAAATGGACTCATTATTGAATAATATGACATGGATCATTATTGACTTGCTTCCCGGTTCTAAACCAATTAGCTGTAAATGGATATTTCAAAGGAAACATAATACTAATGGATCATTACAAACCTTTAATGCTAGATTAGTAGCGAAGGGGTTTAAGAAAAAGGAGGGTATAGACTATTTTGATACATATGCTCCTATGGCTAGAGTAACATCCATTAGAGTACTTTTAGCTTTAGCATCGATATATAATTTGCACGTACATCAAATGGATGTTAAAATGGCCTTCTTGAATGGTGATTTAGATGAGGAACTATATATGGAGCAACCGGAAAAATTTATTCTACATGGAAATAAACATAAAGTGTGTAAATTAATTAGACCACTTCATGGTTTAAAACAAGCTCTAAAGCAATGGCATAAAAAATTTGATTCTGTGATTTTAGAATATGGTTTTCAACATAATAATATTGATAAATGTATATATTCTAAATTAACTGAAAAGTTTGGATGTTATTATTTGTCTTTATGTTGATGACATGCTCATTATTAGGACAAATTTAGATGGTGTTGATGATACAAAGAAGAATTTATCCTCAAGATTCAAAATGAAATATTTAAATGAGATAGATAAAATCTTAGGTACCAACGTTAGAAAGCATGGTAGGGGTTTTTCTCTTTGTCAATCTCATTATATTGACAAATTTTTGAATAAGTTTAGTCCTTAAATATCAAAGATGCAAACACCCCTTATGATTTTTCATCTAAGGTCATTGTGAATACTGGTAGAAGTATATATAGAACAAATTGAATATTCTAGTGCTATAGATAGCTTAATATATGCAATGCATTGTACAAGACCTGATATTGCTTTTGTAGTTTGTAAAATATTAAGATTCTTTAGTAATTCAAGTGTTGATCATTAGAAAGCAATAGTGAGGGTACTTAGAGATTTAAAGAAAACTATAAATCTCATATTGTTATATAATAGCTTTTTGACCGTATTGGAAGGGTATACTGATGCTAGTTGGATAACTAGTACAAGTGATAATAAATCTTTATTGGGCATCAAAGAAACAATCATGTATTACTTATTTGATAATGCAATTCAAATTTATAACTTTAGCAGTTGCAGGTAAAGAGGCAAATTGGCCAAGAAATTTACTGTTAAATATAAAGTTGTGGCCACAACTGATGCTAACCATTTCCTTATATAGTGATAGCCAAACAACTATGTCTAAATCTTTTAATAAGATATACAATGGAAAGTCTAAACAAATAAGCTTACGACATGAGTTTATAAGGCAATTAATTTGTAATGGTATTATTACCATAATGTATGTATGGTGGTGTAAAAACTTGGCAGATCCATTTATAAAAGAGCTCTCGAGAGATATGGTCAAAAGTACTTTTGCCATAATAGGATTAAGACCTTTTAACTATGCTTATCAATTGATGGGAACCTAACTTCTTATTAGCACTACCATTAATAAAAGAATTTTAATGGGTAACAACAAGTTGATTGATAAGTTGTGTTGGGTAGTACTAATGGTAATAATCTAATACTAATTTTAAGAGTTTTTACTCTTAATTAATGAAGTTAGAAGTTAAATATTCATAGACCAAGGACATTTCACCTATATGAGCACAGGAATTGGTGCCACTCCAACAAAGTTGTAAGACTTTGTAAATGTTCATGAACTCAGGATTGTAGTATAATGCCATATTAGTGTTAACAATTTTGTGAACCTCTGAAAGAAATTAAAGAGTTTCACATGTGTGATGTTTCCATTTCTAATATTAAGAAAGCATGGTTTTGGACTTAATCACCATTAAAATTTGTTTTGGTTTAAGAGTATGCCATTGTTGATTTCATTAGGAACTTGAATTGTTTACACTAAGCAATAGTTTAAATAAAAAGATACTATTACTATGCGTGCAACTTGATTTAATACTTTACACAACAAAAAAAGTGAGGAATTGTTGAAATAATTCAATGTAGTTTGAAGTATAAAGTATGTAAATATGAAAGGAATATGTATCCAACTTTGTTTTTATATAAAACAAGTAAACAATCATGATGGAGAAGCATAAGCACAACCGTGCTGTGTGTATTTCAGAGGCCAATATGGTTGACAACACATATGTGTTTCAAACTATGTCTAACAAGCATTTCATCTAGAAGCCAACACGGTTTTAAGCACGGATGTGTTCCAAACCGTGCTCGGCGAGTTTCAAACTTCTAAAGACAAATATAGACATGAACACGAGTGTGTTACAAAGTGTGTTGATAGACACATCCTGGGATATGGCTATATCTTTGGATGTGTTCTGGAAAATGTATGAACGGACTGTTTTTGAATTGTAACCATTCAATGAATGGTGTAACCTTTCATTGAATGGTTTTGCCTTAAATTAAAAGGTACATATAACCCTATAAATACACATCTCCTACACAATAAATGTTGGATGATTAACTTCTTTTATTCTTTCTCTTGCATTTATTATATATTTTCTTGAAAGATTCTTGGGAAAGCTTTAGAATTTTTACTATCTAAATTTTCAAACTTTATAGTATTCTAAAAGTGTGTTACCAAAAAATACGCACATAACCACTGTTCATCATCTTCTCTCAACTTGTTACTGTTCATCTGTGTTTTTTCTTCTTGGTTTTGTATTGGTTTTAGATGGTTTTATGGCCATTTTTGGCCAAAAAACCATCTAAATATCAACAATCCTTTTGTTTATTACACAAATAAATTTGTTTGAGATCCAAATCTCAAATAGTGTGGGCGATTTCAGATCTAATGGTTTCTTGCCGATTATTTTGTCATCAGAGCTAATGAAGGTGGAGATTAGGTGGAGATAAGGCTGCAAGAGGGTGTTTTGCAGTAATGAAGAGTGCTGAATCTAGACACCAAGAAATGCAGCAAAATTATTTCCCTTCTGAGCTCATGATGTTTATGGTTTTGGTTTACAAATTTGTGTTAGTTTGTTTTTATTGTTGTTGTGCAGGGTGATCTGCCAAATTTATTGGATATGTCAGTCATAACCAAGGTAAAAATGGTTCCATGGTCTCCTTCTTTCGGCTGCAGGTGGATGCTCCGGTCAGTGCCGGTTTTAGGATTGCAGTGTTGCTGGAGATCTGTTTATTTCTTTGGACATGATTCTGGTAAAAAGTAGCTTGGTCTGGTCAGTCCTAGGTTTGGTTATGTACTGTTTTAATTAGTTGTTGATATGTTTATATTGTCATAGTGGTTACAGAGTTTGTTGTAGCCCCTCCCAGGGATGGATTATTGCTCATCCCCTAATTTTGTGCTTTTGTCATATGATAGTTGATTGTATCTCTACTCTTATGATTGTCCTCGATTTCTTGTAGTCAATAAAATCTTTTATTCTCAAAAAAAAAAAAATGTGTGTTACCATCAAAATTCGGAGTATATATATAGATTGTGGGAGCAATAAACAGTTAAAAGAAAGGGAATTAAATCACGCCTCGAGGATATGCGATTTTTTTTTTTTTTTTTTTTGAGAATAATAACATATGCGACTTTAGTTCATGAAAAATATGAAACATAAATGTGTCATCTCAAGTTCAACAGTGAGAAATACACTTCATAGAGGCCACGATAAACAAGACCACGAAGCATGGAAGTAAGCGTCAACGTAGGCTTTAATTTAATAGGCAACCCTAGCTTCTAAAATGGCACTAGTCAATCTCTCACTCCATCACAAAGGGCCTGCAATAATGTCCAAAAGAGCACACCCTCTTGTCCCATTTTTGGGCAGTCAAATTTAGTTGATGCCAACGCATTGTCTATTCATTTTTCAATTGAGTTTTTGTGGCTCTCCTCTAAATAATTATGCTACGTTGGATTCTGTTTTGTCTTTGCATCTATGAGCAATATTCTCTTGTTTAGTTCCCACGTTTCTTTTAAAGATTCCTTGTCAAGAAAAGGATATGATAATAAGGCACTGTTTTTAAAGACCAATAGGTTGCTGCTAATAGTATTAATCAAGTGCCTATATTTAGTTTCAAGTTATTATCTCGTATCGTCAAACATTCCATTCATTTTCCAACTCCATAGAATCTTATTTGATTGTACCTGAATTGGGTGTTGATGTTGGATCTTGGTTCTTGTATATATCAATGTAAAATAGGCCTGAAGGTGTTCATTGCTGCAGCACGAGCCCAAACATTGCAGATCATGAACATCATCAGAGAAATTTTGTTTTTGTTTTTGTTTTGTCAGGTCCAACTTTTCTTTTTATTTTAACTTTTCAATATATAAATGAAGTTTTTATTATCACTGCTTAATTTCTGACTTGTCAGGTCAATTTTTGGATTGTCAGGTCCACCTTTGCATGGGAAACTAGCAGCTGCTGAATTTGATTCCCATGTAATTAAACAGGGCAGGAGGTCAAAAATAACACGATAGTTAATCCAAGCAAAATCCAATAACTTCAGTAATATAGCTGTGACATCTACAGAGCTAGCTTTTAACATGATCTATTGGCTTTGTTTTTATTATTAATTACTGCTAAGTTACTATTCCCATGTCTGATTGCAATTTATATACAGTTTGTGGGAACTACATGCAATGGCAAGCCAAGTTGCCAATAGTTATGTTGGCGGAAATAGGTGATATTCTCTTAATGTTGGTGGTGGCTAGAACAGTGACTGATAACAATGGCATGGAGTATTACTAGTAGCTGCACATAGCAATAGCGATAGTAACTGCAATTGGTGCCAGTGATCATACTTGACATCAGTGGACGGTCTATGGTACCCACAGACAATATGGTGGTAGCACTTGGCAATAGCGATAGTTGGTGTGAACAGACATACAAATAGCTATGAATAATGTAATAACAATTCTATAATTTTAAAAAAATACAATAATTTTACTATATAACAGCCAGTATTCGATAAATGTCATTTCTCTGAATGCACCAAACTGATGTGAGAGGTATATCCTAAAATTCTCCAGTGAGAAATTGGTTAAATACCAATATTCTGAAATGATAACAATACAGCCATACTTCATCGGAAATATCTTTACTGAAACTAATGTCATCATATACGATGAAAATACTCTTTTTTAAATTAAAAAAAAAAAAAAAAACAAAATGGCGCTTGTGCATGGACCATGGATTATTGCAATTCTTGTTAGTAAGGGG
>CATIWK010497647.1:0-11596 GCA_949634005.1 Mallotus japonicus
GTGTTCTATATGATCGATATCATACACGAACAATTCGATACTATAGAGGAGTAGTTACATATATGCCACTCTTTGCCCTATTCTTCTTCCTATTCACAATCTTTAATGCTGCAGTACCTCTAAGTGCAAATTGGATCGGAGAATTCCTCTCTCTAGCAGGTATTTTCCAACGAAACCCTATTATTGCTCTGCTTGCTTCAAGTAGTATTGTTCTTAGTGCCGCATATAGCATTTGGCTGTTTAACAGAATTACTTTTGGATCATGGTCTCCTTACCTAAATTACACAACAGATATCGGACGACGAGAGTATATAATTCTTCTTCCACTTCTTATCCTTACGGTAGTACTCGGAATGTACCCTGATATTGTACTAAATGACATTCATAACAGTGTATCTTCTCTAATTTATAATTCATCTGAGCTGTCTTTGAGAATGAAAAATACCTAGTAAATTCCCCCTGCTCCAACTCGCTGTGTATAAGAGAATCGAGTTATAGATGGTTTTCTGTTGAAGAACTGCAAATTCTTTCATTTAGGGTTCGATTCCCTCTTGATTCTATAATGCCAATTCACTGAAATGATTGAATAATTTAAAAATCGATTTACGAATGGGCGACATTATTGATAAAGAGTATAGTATAATGGTAGTACAATGATCTCCAAAGTCATCAAGTTTTGGTTCAAATCCGAATACTCTTGATTATATCAAACTAATCTGAAACATCTGCTGTGCTACCTTTCAATATCTAGAAGATATTGAAGCCTCGCTACCTCTTAAAGTAGCTCAGGTAGTTCAGTTATAATGAAGGTATCAGAAAGAATCGAACTTTCCTCTGCCATATTAACAGTATGGTGCATTACCACTATGCTATGATACCTGTACTTTATTTCATCAGTTTTAATGTATGACCAAACTGCCGGGAGTCGAACCCAAATTAGTACAGAATACTAATTTGTACCCTGGGTTCGAGTAGATTTTGCATAATTCAAACTGCTGGGAGTCGAACCCAGGCCTCTCATTCCCAAAATGAGCACCCTTCCGTTAGGCCATCAGTCTGTTATTTTAATCTCCCTTATAACTAACTCATTATTAGTTCTTTCGAATGATTATGTGTTTTGATAATATAATATGATTAAGTCCATCAATAAATTAGTAACGTTATACTAAGTATATTACTATATGTACATATACGTCCTATATACTAAAGAAGTAGTCTACTTCTTATTTCTGTTTGTTTCCAGAGAGAGGATTCGTGCTTAATATGCTTTCAGCACTTATCTGTAATGATTGTAACTACCCTACTGTGCTGTGAATTACACTATGTGAAATTTAACAATAGGTACATTATTGAATCATCCCTTATGGTCCTTTCGTACTAGTAAGAGAGTCTCTTTTAACAATTTGTGTCTTCAGAAGATAGGAACCATACTGACTTACGTCGTATTGAACCCAACTCGCGTACCTCTTTAATCAGCGAACAGCTGAACCCTTCCGAGCTACTACACCCGGAGGATGAGATGAGTCGACATCGAGGTGTCAAACCGTTTGGACAATATGAACTCTCGCAAACGATAAACCTGTTATCCCCGGCGTAGCTTTTATCCCTTGAGCGATAGCCATTCCATAATGATTATTTTAGTCATGCTAAAATAAATTGCTACCGGATCAGTATATCCTACTTGCGTATCTGCTTGACTTGTCAGTCTTGCAGTCAGGCATATTTATGTTATTCCACTTTGGACAACCGTTCATGGTCGATTAGTTTCTGACTAATGTATGATATACCTTAGAAGACCTCTGATACTTTATTAGAGGCGACCGCCCCAGTCAAACTGACCCTCTGACACTGTCCTTCTCAACGATGACAAGTTTGTAGATAATGTACTTTTAGAGTCAAGGTATTTCACGTACGATAAGCTCTCCCTTGTATTCTACACCTCTAAATGTACAAAATCAATATCAGATTACAGTAAAGCTGCACGGGGTCTTCCCGTCTAACTGAAGATAAACCGCATCTGCACGGCTAATTCAATTTCACTGAGATGCTTGTGGAGACAGCAGGACCACGTTACCTCATTCATGCAGGACTACATTTAATAGCCAAGGAATTTTGCTACTTTCAGATCCTTATAGTTAAGACCGTCATTGACCACCTTTCAGATTCAAACTTTTAAAATTTGTCTCTTTACAGGACGTGGCATTGGACAGAGTTCACAACTTATACAAGTACTTTTGGTCTTAGCAAGTTGCTGTGTTTTTGGTAAACAGTCGCAGCCCCCGATTTTGTGTCACTCCATTTTTCCTAAGAAAAACTTCGGTTATCCTTATCGTCGAACTTACGGATATAGTTTGCCGAGTTCCTTCACAAGCATTATCTCTACGCCTTAGTATTCTCTACCTACGAACCAGAGTCGGTCTAGGGTACGATTCATTAAATTAACTTAATAAAGAAGATTTTTCCTGTACTTTCACAAGTAATTCATTTCTTTTATACTCATCAGATACTGCTTTCACATTTTCCTTAGAGATCGCATAAGCTATGGCAGATTAACTTTTCCATAGAACCCTTTCGTTTTCGGCGAGGAGTGTTATAACCCCTTTTACGTTACTCATGTCAGCATTCTCTCTTCTATATCATCCAATTGTACGCAATACAATCTTCACATGAATATAGAGTGTTCTACTACCCAATTTCTGTATTGATCAGAAAAGGACATAATGTAGGTATACTATTTTAGACCCGGTAAATTGTCGACGCTTTTCTCCCTAATTGTTTACTTTCGTAACAATTAAGACCATTGAGTTATTACACTTTCCCTAAAAGATTGCAACTTCCATGCATACTTCATGGCTGTATTAGGAGAAAAACTTTCTTATTTTCACTAAATAGTATTTTGGGACCTTAATTTATGTTCTGGGCTGTTTCCCTTTTGTCTATCCACCTTATCATGAATAGACTGTGCATACAACAACAACTATTCTCCTTCCGAGGTTAATCATCAAAGGTAGAGCGGTAGGCCCCCCTAAAATAGTCTTTTATAGTAACTATAAAATAACGTGATGTTCAGTGCTGTACATAGAATATTTTTGTTGTATACCCTACTTAAATAGGTTTCGTAGAATACCAGCTATCATCTAAGTTAGATTGGCCTTTCACCCCTTACCACAATTCATCCCAGAATTCTGCAACATTCATAGGTTCGGCCACTTATTGCCTGATCATGGTAAGATCACTTAGCTTCGGGTCTACTTGATAAAACTCGAATATAGATTGGATACTCTCTCGAAAAGGTTGCTCACCTTGCTTTATCAAATAACTCGCTGACCCATTATGCAAAAGGTACGTTGTCATTCAATGAACTTCAACTGCTTATAGGATTTCCAGTTCAGGTCTTTTCACTAGTCTATTACTTTCTTTTCACCTTTCGCTTACGCTACTCTTCACTATCGCTAATAGTAATATACTTAGCCTTGGAGGATGGTACCCCCTGCTATACGGGTTGACCCATATAGAAAATGTTCAAACAAGGCAGACGTCCTCATTTTACTTTCTACTTTTCTCTGAATATACCTTAACAAGACTTTCACTTTCTATGGTGCAGACATATCTGAGTCGTGAATAATCACGACGAAGCTATACTGTTTTTATTTATTCCAAAATATTTAGATATTCGAGAGAAAATTGGCTAAATCTGGTTTCACTCACCATTACTTCCAGAGTCTCGGTTGATTTCCTTTCCTATTGGTACTAAAATGTTTTACTTCCCAACGTATTTCGTTTATTGGTTTTCCTTAGGAATGTATATCATTTATTTGTTCGATATACTATAATATGGTATTCCTTTTTATTACTATTGCTAGGCATCCCTGAAAATCCCTTTAATTACTTAATCATATATTCCATATTATCATCGATACTTATAAATAGTCTTTAGACCGAATGAAATAAGGGGAGAAATATACAAATGGTTTTTAGACCACCCAGACGAGCTATAAGTACTATTGATCTATTTAGACAAGATAGCTACTACAAAGTTCTATCTATATTAAACCCGTACGAGTGTATACTCCTTTTTTCCATAGAAGCAATTTAACAACATGAATAACTTTCTACTCGATTTTCTTGCACTTGGTGCAATTATCTCAGGTATCCTCGTAATTACATCAAAAAATCCCGTGATTTCTGTACTATTTCTTATTTCCGTGTTTGTCAACGTCGCCGGATACCTTGTACTACTTGGAGTAGGATTTATTGGTATTTCCTATATTGTAGTGTATGTAGGGGCAGTGACAGTTCTGTTTCTCTTTGTTATTATGATGCTTAATCTACAACTTGCTGAACTGAATGCTGTAGGTAGCGAATATACTCAAAATCTACCACTGGGTGCTATTCTAGGTTCAGTTTTTCTATTTGAACTGACTTCTGTGCTACCTCCTGTACTAGGGCAATCATTCTCACAAGTTATGCTAGGTATTCTCACAACAATTCATTCAAGTTTTCTAGGTAAAGCAGAATACAGCGATACCAATGATGTACATCTTGCATTTCAGTCTCTAAACATTGATGCTGCTTTCACATCTACAGGTGGTCTTCAAATTCAAAGTATTGGGGCTATGCTTTATACGCATGCTGCAATTTGGCTTATCCTGGCAGGCGTGATTCTTCTTCTAGCTATGATCTCTCCTATTGTGCTTAGCATGAATAGAAAATAAATTCTCCCTGAAAGTTCAGGTAATTTTATAAGTAAGGTATTTTCTTTTGTCACAACAAATGAATCAATGTCCCCATATAACGTGGAAAGGCTAGAGACAACATGTATGTCATGTTCCTTGTATATACAAGGATTCCTTCAATGTTTATCTGAAGAGTATACCCTATCATAAATTATGCCACAACTACTACCTTTTTATTTTGTAAACCAACTATCTTTCGCGCTTTTTGGTCTATTTGTAGTAATTTACGTAATGAGTCGATTTGTTCTACCTGCGTTCACAGAACTATTCCTTACACGAATGTATATTACAAAACTATAGAATTTTTACCCTTTCAACTGAACTACTCTGAACTACTCTTTAGAGTAGTGAAGCCTCGGCATTAAATGCCTCGAGTAGTGAAGCTTCAACATCTGAGATTTTACGGTCCTCTCTTATTTTTAATGTTTCTACTATTCTCACCTCTAGAACAATTTGAAGTAACTAGTCTAGTAAGTGTTCAACTTCCTGTACTAGGTTACATGAACTTTTCTCTAACAAATCTAGGTCTATATACTATTATTACAGTATACCTAGTACTTGCCTTCCATTTTATGGCAAGTAACAATAAACAACTAATTCCTAGTCGATGGAGTATTTCACTGGAAAGTGGTTTTGCTTCTCTACATAGTCTAGTAAAATCACAAATTGGTGCTGCACATGAAGTGTATCTACCATTTATCTATTCACTATTCTTTTTCATCCTATTTGCAAACCTAAATGGTAATGTACCTTATGGTTTCACTGTTACAACATCTATGATTGTAGCACTGGGACTAAGTGTTATGATTTTCCTGGGTGTTACAATTCTTGGGCTTTCAATCCACAAATTCCACTTCTTCTCTTACTTTGTGCCTTCTGGAGCTCCAGCTGCACTAGTACCTCTACTAGTTCCCATTGAAATTATCTCTTACCTGGCACGAGCTGTTTCTCTAGGAGTTCGGCTATTTGCTAATATGGTAAGTGGACATAGTCTGCTGAAAATTCTATCAGGGTTTATCGCTCCAATGTTCACTAAAGGACCACTAGTAGCTGTGCTTGCTGTTATTCCTTTCTCAATTTTTATTGGTATTGTTGCACTAGAGGTAGCAGTGTCATTTATCCAAGCATATGTATTTTGTATTCTAACTGCTTCGTACATTAAAGATGCTATTTACCTACACTAATTTATCTCCCTCAGACATTTACTATCCGGGTGAAGCCTCACTACTCGAGGCATTTAATGCCGAGGCTTCACTACTCTAAAGAGTAGTTCAGAGTAGTTCAGTTATAAGAGAAGGGGGTTTAGCATAATTGGTTAATGCCCTAAGTTGTCGACTTAGATTATGCCAGTTCGAGTCTGGTAGCTCTCATATACCTGAGACATCTGCTATGCTTCACTACCTGGGTCTCAGGTAGCTTCACTGCTCTTTAGAGCAGTTCACAACTGGTTTGTTTTCTAGTCATTTCTTGTGATTTGTCACATAATTTGTTTTATCGAAGTCCTTTAGGCTGAATTTACGTTTAAATGAATCTTTCTATTCTACTCTTCCTTATTGGAATTCTAGGGTTTGTCCTAAATAGAAAAAACATTATCCTAATGCTTATCTCTATTGAAATCATGCTACTTGCTGTAACACTCCTAATTCTGGTAAGTTCTTATGCGTTTGACGATATTCTAGGACAAACATATAGTATTTATATTATCGCAATTGCAGGAGCAGAATCAGCAATTGGGCTAGGAATTCTAGTGTCATACTATCGACTACGAGGAACAATTTCGCTACGATAATATGTTTCTAACACTACTATTTCTACCAATGTTTGGTTCTATTGTAGGCGGACTGCTAGGAAGAAAAATCGGAGTAACGGGTTCTCAACTAGTCACAACAGGGTGTCTAATTATTTCAGCTCTACTCTCAATTGTTGCTTTTTATGAAGTAGCTCTAAATGGATACTCAGTAAGTATTCATGTGGGAACCTGGATGAATTCTGAAATTATGGATGTTTCTTGGGGTTTTCTATTTGATAACCTAACGGTGTCAATGCTACTACCAGTTCTAATCGTTTCGGCTCTTGTTCACGTATTTTCAATCGATTATATGAGTGCAGATCCACATAACCAACGATTCTTTTCTTATCTATCTATGTTTACTTTCTTTATGCTAATTCTTGTTACAGGAGAAAACTATCTAATTATGTTCGTAGGTTGGGAAGGAATTGGTATTTCTTCTTATCTACTAATTAATTTTTGGTTTACACGAATCCAAGCAAATAAAAGTGCCATTAAAGCTCTTGTTGTAAATCGGGTAGGAGATATGTTTCTTTCTGTGGCATTTTTTGCACTGCTCTTTACACTGGGGAATTTCGATTACTCTACAGTATTTAGTGTGGCCCCATTTATTAATGAAACAGTAGTAGTACTAATTGGTCTACTACTCCTACTAGCTGCTATGGGGAAAAGTGCTCAACTAGGGCTCCACACATGGCTACCAGATGCAATGGAGGGGCCGACCCCAGTTAGTGCTCTAATCCATGCTGCTACACTGGTAACAGCTGGAGTTTATCTGCTTATGCGATCATCTCCACTAATCGAATATGGTCCTACAACACTTATTGTAATTACTTGGGTAGGTGCTCTAACTGCATTTTTTGCGGCAAGTACAGGTCTGCTGCAAAATGATCTAAAACGAGTAATTGCCTACTCTACATGTTCTCAAATGGGATACCTATTTATGGCATGTGGACTATCACAATACAATGTGGCACTATTTCACCTAGTGAACCATGCCTTCTTTAAAGCACTACTATTCCTAGCGGCTGGAGCTGTGCTTCATGCAACTTATGATCAACAAGATCAACGGCGACTTGGGGGTCTAATTGGTTTCCTACCTTTTACCTATGTAGCAATTCTAATTGGTTCTCTAAGTCTAATGGCAGTACCTTGGATGACAGGTTTCTATTCTAAAGACCTTATTCTGGAAGTTGCATATGGACAATATCAATTTTCAGGTCATGTTGCTTATTGGCTGGGAACAATTTCTGCGTGTCTTACTGCATTCTATAGTCTACGACTTATTTCTCTGACATTTATAACATATCCTAACGCAAGTAAATCAGTTTATCTACATACACATGATGCTCCTGTCATTGTTATGATTCCTCTAGTTATTCTATCACTATTTGCGATTTTCTTCGGATATATTGCTAAAGATCTATTTGTAGGGATGGGTTCAGACTTTTCTTCATCTGTCCTATTTACTCATCCATCACGTATTAGTCTGATTGAAGCAGAATTTGGCCTACCTCAAATCATTAAACTGCTACCTGCTATTGGTACTTTCGCTGGTGCTGGACTTGCACTGTACCTGTACCATGTACAACAAGTATTTACAATCCAACTAACAGATACGGGGTTTGGCCGATCTCTTTATAAATTTTTTAACGGTAAATACTATATTGATGTAGTATACAACCATTACATTATGTATAAAGGGCTAAATGTAGGATATACTATTTCAAAAACTCTTGATCGAGGTATTATCGAACTGCTAGGCCCTCAAGGACTAAGCACTTCCTTTACCTCAAGTAGTAAATCTATTGCAAAACTTGATACAGGAAATCTTACAGATTATGCACTATATATGGGTGTAGGAGTAATTAGTGTAACAACTCTTCTACTAGCTCCAGTTCTATTTGATATTAAAGTATATGGTATAGAACTACTACTTCTTTCTGTCGTAGCACTAGTAGTAGTAAATACTACAACCAAATTATCTCCCCTCTCCACCTAGGATAGAGCTTATAAGAGTATACACAAACGCTTTGGTGTAAGGTAGCACGACAGGCTCATGTTCTGTTAGACCAGTGTTCAATTCCTGGATGCGTTCATGTCATAAACTCAAGTGGTCTCTTAGTTTAACGGTAAAACTATGGATCTTCATCCCGTCGTTGGGAGTTCGATTCTCCCAGAGATCAGCGTCTAAGACATCTGAACTGAAACACCTGCATAGCAGATGTTGAAGCCTCGCTATCCTTTAGGATAGCTCGGATGTCGAAGCTTCGCTACCTGAGTTTCAGGTAGCTCATGTCGACTTAGTTTAGTGGTAGAATAGGTAACTTGTAATTACTTGACACTAGTTCGATTCTAGTAGTCGGCATATTCTCCAGTAGGACGTCGTCTAACGGAAAGACACTAGACTTTGATTCTAGTGAAGGTTGTTCGATTCAACCCGTCCTAGTCCGTATTGTATTGAAATTAGAAATAATGAGAGTTACAGGGATCGAACCTGTGACATAATGATTAAAAGTCATCTACTCTACCAACTGAGTTAAACCCCCTTATTCTCTTATAGTAAATACAGCTAGGGTTTAACTCAGTTGTGCCCGTATTCTATAATACGGGAGTTAAACCCCCTCATTTTCTTGCTACGAACATAATCTATTAGATATGTGATGCATAGCCCTTATATTGGATCAAGGACAAACCGCCATTGGTGAAGTTAAGATGATTGCTAATTGTCTGGCAATATAAACGCCTTAGGAGTTCGAATCTCCTTTTGTCCGAAATCCAAATGCAAATCAACAGGATTAATATAAGTAACACAGTATGCCTTTATTATATAAAGGTTTTAAAAATGAACAAGAAAAATAATTTGTACGTAAAGCTGCCTATGTCTCGTTGGCTCAACTCAACGAATGCGAAAGACATTGGAACGCTGTACCTTATCTTTGCTGTATTTGCAGGAATGATCGGAACAGCTTTCTCGATGCTTATTCGAATGGAACTAACGGCACCCGGAGTACAATATCTAAATGGGGATCACCAAGTATACAATGTAATTATTACAGCCCATGCCCTAATTATGATTTTTTTCATGGTTATGCCCGCTATGGTAGGTGGATTTGGTAACTACCTTGTACCTGTTATGGTTGGAGCGCCTGATATGGCTTTCCCACGACTAAACAATATTAGTTTTTGGCTACTACCTCCTTCACTTATTCTACTACTAGCGAGTGCTTTTGTAGAACAAGGAGCAGGAACAGGGTGGACAGTATATCCTCCGCTTTCATCTCTACAAAGCCATTCAGGAGGATCAGTTGATCTAGCTATTTTCAGTCTTCACCTAGCGGGTATCTCATCAATGCTTGGTGCAATGAATTTCATTACTACTGTACTGAATATGCGAAATCCTGGAATGACACTACATAAACTGCCACTGTTTGTTTGGGCAATTTTTGTAACTGCTATCCTTCTACTACTATCACTACCTGTACTAGCAGGAGCAATTACAATGCTACTAACGGATCGAAACTTTAATACGTCATTCTACGACCCTGCAGGAGGAGGAGATCCTGTACTATATCAACACCTATTCTGGTTCTTCGGTCATCCAGAAGTATATATTCTAATTATTCCTGGATTTGGTATGATTAGTCATATTATTTCTGCCTTCTCAGGTAAACCAGTATTTGGTTATCTTGGTATGGTTTATGCTATGTTTAGTATTGGAATTCTTGGATTCCTAGTATGGTCACATCATATGTATGCCGTAGGTATGGACGTAGATACCCGAGCTTACTTTACAGCGGCTACAATGATTATTGCTGTACCAACAGGTATTAAAATTTTCTCATGGCTGGCCACACTGTATGGAGGTTCAGTACGAATTACAACACCTATGCTATTTGCACTAGGATTCCTTGCGCTATTTACAATCGGAGGGCTAACAGGAGTAATTCTTGCCAACGCTTCTCTAGATGTAGCACTACATGATACTTATTATGTAGTTGCTCATTTCCATTATGTTCTATCTATGGGTGCAGTATTTGCACTATTTGCTGCATTCTATTTCTGGACACCTAAAATTCTTGGACGAACATTTGATGAAAACCTTGGTCGAATTCACTTCTGGTCACTATTTGTGGGAGTAAATCTAACATTCTTCCCTCAACATTTCCTAGGACTGGCCGGGATGCCTCGGCGAATTCCAGATTATCCAGATGCTTTCTACGGATGGAATCTAATCTCTAGTTTCGGAAGTATGATTTCAGTAGTGGCAACTGGACTATTTGTGTACATCATCTATGATATTCTTGCAAACGGTAAACCTGTAGATGCTAACCCATGGCAAGTACCTGGTTACTTCCAATCAACACCAATGTTCTGGTTTGAATCAGGAGGAACAGGAGCACATTCACTAGAATGGTCACTTGATTCACCGGTACCACTACATGCATATAACGTACTGCCTGCTCAATCATAATTATCCCCCAAAGAAAGATATAAGGGAATAATTAGGTTTAAAATGTGTTATCTCTCTGATAAAGGAGAGGCAATGTCGCCCTTAATTTAACGGTTAGAATGTGTTACCGATAATGACAATACAGTGGTTCGACTCCACTAGGGCGAAATTATGACAATACCTAATCCTTGACGTTATACCACCTATAACTAGGGTGCAAATGTTTCCCAACAATACTCTATACGAATTGTCGTATTCTCTTTTTTACTATTTTATTTCACTTTCTTTCTCTTTATCTAATAATAGATTTAACGGTTTGTTAATTCTACCCTTTTTACACATTTTATTTATGCGACTACTAAAAACACATCCTATTCTTGGACTTCTGAATAGTTATGCAGTGGATTCACCACAACCTGCCAATATTTCTTACATGTGGAATTTTGGTTCACTTCTTGGTGCTTGTCTAATTATTCAAATTCTTACTGGAGTATTTCTTGCTATGCACTACACACCTTCTGTTGATCTTGCTTTTGTTAGTGTTGAACACATCATGCGAGATGTTAACTACGGTTGGCTTATTCGGTACCTACATGCAAATACCGCGTCATTCTTCTT
>CATIWK010497649.1:0-10980 GCA_949634005.1 Mallotus japonicus
TGGATGTGCTGGGTAGCTTTTCTTTGTTGACTATGACGCCTACACATCTGAATTTTAATGCTTTCTGTTTAACTTCTGTGTCGTCCATTCTTTACTTATTTATGCAACAGAATTTCTAATACATTGCAAATACTCCTCTTAGCTTTCTTTTTAATTCCTTTCATTCAGATCATTGATGAGTGGACATCAGCTCAAGTCAGATCAAGAAAACATGGTTGTCTTTTGCGGGCCAACATTGAACAAGTGAAGGTTTATAATAAAGAAGTGAAGCTTTATACACATATGCATTGGCTTGTAGATTATTTTTTAGTGTTAAGGATACAAATCTTGTAAGTGCAGGTCCTTATGTTCCTTATTTTTAGTGTAAATTATTATTGTATGTTGTTTATATGTAAAATTACGAATGTTTGAATAATTTTATTTAATAAAATTAATTTTTATGAATCAATTTTTGTATTTAATATGATTTATTTATAATTTTAATTTATCAATAAAATTGAATAAATTTAATTAATTAATAATATTGTATATTTTAATATTAAATTTAGGGACGCAATGGTTTTTTAGTGTCGTAAAATCTTTTGCAATTTTATTTTTAAATTTTAAATATGCCGACATTTAACATAATGTCGTCAAATTAATTTACGACACTTTATATAAAAGTGTCGCTAACTATACCGACACTTAAATATAAAAGCGTCGTTAAATTTATTTTACCAACGCAAGAGAGTTTGTGTCGTAAATTTGGTCCCGACGGCTTACTTAACAACACAAGAGACAACACTTTTGCATGCGTCAGTAAAATTTTAGGGACACTAATTTATTAAGGTTGTTAATGATCCTTTTTGTTGTAGTATATACTGTTTTAAAAATAATGTATATATTTTAAGGAATATATACTAAATAATTATTGAAGTAAATAATTTGAAATAGGATAATAATTTATTTTTTTACAAAAATTAAAAATAAAACTAAAAATAGATTATAGATAATTATTAATATTTATTATTTGAAATAATATAGCAATTAGATAAAAGTAATTCTTATTGTTATTCTTGTTGTTATTTTAAAAAATAAACTCTATAATTTGAAAATAGAATGTAAATAATTAATGAAAATAGAGAGAAGACATATTCTAGAGGCCAAGAAAGGAGCAAGAAAATATCCATACAAGAGCAAGAAGAAAGAGAAGAACATCTAGAGCCAAGAACCATAATTATTTTCTTTATTTATCTCATTTTTTCTTGTAATTAAATCAGGTTTTTTTTTTTGTTGATGTTGAATATTGACATGATTTGCTAAATTTTTTACTTGGAATTATAAATCTCACTTTATCTAAACTTTTGAATTTAATTACCTATTTATGTTATTGCATGTTATGTTGATTTTGCTTTTTACTTGTTATTGATTAGCCAACCATAACAAGATTATAGTTAGGAATCTATATTAAGAAATGGTATTTTTAATGGATCTATAAACATAAGTTTGATTAATTCATGATTAGATATAACTTGAATTGACTAAATATGATGGGTTGTGCTTAATAGTTTGTGATTATTATCAAAATAATTTGGGGGGTGTGATGAGAGTCAATTCTTAAGTGCTTGGGTTGAAATATGCAAATTTAGCGCACTAATCATTACTTGAGAAAGATTTATTAGTGTTCTAAGAGGACTCGAGTATACAATTATTAATTGGGTATATTTAATGTTGATTGCTTGCTGATTATGTAGAGGATTAATTCTTAGTAAGTCTTTAATCATTGTTTAATGTTTCCTTTGAGCATTAGTATTTCCTTTTATTGTTGTCAGTTTCTAGTTTAACGTTAATTTTTTGCATTTAAATTCAAATTAATTACAGCCTTAGACAAGTTAAAATTGGATTAATATATAGGTGGATAAATAATCAATTATTGTGGGAATGATACTTCACTTTCACTATATTACTTGCTTAACCTCATATTCTTGCGGAAATTCAACCAATCACCAAGTGCTTTTGGTTTCCGAAAGCTTTCTAATACAAACAACCACTTGCTTGCTATCTAGTTCGACAAAACTATCATCTGGCATGCGAATGGAGATATATGATATGATCCTAAAGACACAATTCTGCCTTCTCAAGTGCTAGAACATGAGTTAAATGTAATGGTAGTTACTCAATTTTACACTTATTGCAGCTTGGATATTAAATTTCAATTTGTTTCTTTTTGATAACTTAACCTCAATTTTATTTCAAAAAGGTATTGCCACAAAAATTTGACTTCTCTAAATTTCTTTTCAAATCTTTTAAATCATTCAATCTCTTTATCTTTTCAATTTAGTTCAGAAATTATAAAAAGTTTAGAAGTTTACCTTCTCCTAAACTCTTATACCACTTAGGATGAGTCTACTCTTACTAGATGGAATCAAAATAATTTTTAAATTTTTCTTATTTCCTATAGATGTATAGAATATATGAACTTATTTGTAAGAAAAAAATCTTTAGTTCTAAATTAAAATAGTAATTCTAGATTATTTAGGTATTAAAATTTTTTTAAAATGATTGTTGTAAAACTAAATAAAATTTTGGTATTTAAAAAGATACAAATTAAATTTTGATAACCAAATAAAAAAAAAATTAAAATTTGGCACCATTTTGTGCATTTGACCCACTAAAACATCAAATCAAAGCATAAAATTATGATTTTATAAAGGAAAAATGATTTATTCTATTTTGAACTATAGGCCAATTATCAACTGAATTTTACTTTAAAGGTTATTTCAATTTACTCCTTCAACTTTATGAATTATATCAATTCTATCCAATTTTATTTAAAAGATCTAATTGTATTTTTAGAAATTATTTTTGGATCCCTATAAATTAAATTTGATAATTTTTCAATTTGTTTCTTTTTTTTTTAAATAAAATTTTAAAAGTATTATCAAGTTTTAATCTTACCACATATAAATTTAAAAGTTAATTTTAAATTTTTACATAAAAATTTAACTTTTTATATATCAATGAAAAATAATAAAAAAAATTAAAAGTTCTAACTTGTGAATCAATTTATTGTATAGACTAATATTAATAAAAATAAAATTATTAAGTAATTAAGCACTTTTGACAATCACTATAAATAATAAATTTTTAATTTTTTAAAAAAAATCAAATATTTTTTATATTCTTAATTAATATTTTTAGTATCTCAAAATTCTTTTTTTTTTCATTTCACACTTTTTTTGTTTGACCTTTATTACAAAAAGTTTTTAATAATATAGTTGAAAGTTCAGAAATAAATTTTAAAATAGTTAGAATTTAAGGTTTTTTAGTGAAAAAGTTAAAAAATTGATGAAAAATATCTAAACATTAATTTTTTGTCATGACCTGAACCCCAGGGGTACATGACCGACACTAGCGAATGAGAGAGTGTAAAACTTCTGAAACCCGTAGTAAGCCTAATAAATTTATCACCATAATATTAACTTACCATAACACAGAAATCAACATCAAATCCACTTTCATCATATGCTCACCATAAATATTACATATCCATAATAAACCATTTAAATCACAAATACATATTATTCAATACCCAAACTATTACTGCGGTGTCTAGAGTACAAACATAAGAAAATAAACATAAACAGGACCTATAAAAAATAGCCGGAGAAGAAAAAACCCGGTGCAGATGATGAGAAGTATCAGTCTAACTGTGAGATCCTGGTAAAAATAGTTGATGAGAGTCAGACCTCACTGAGTAAGCTAATATAAAGAAATGCATGTCATTTCGAAAACCTTCTTTTATTAAAATATTTTATGGAAATATAATACTTATATTTAAACTCATTAGTTTGCCAAAATAATTCTTATAAATCTCATAAACACCCTTGAAATAAGATAACCTTTTATTTAAAATTCTTAAATTGGAAAAATTATGGTAGAACCCTAAACCACAAATCTAAAAGCCATAGGCTCACTTATTTATCCAAAGACTGGAGGTTCTCGAAAGCTAAGCTTCCACTGAGCTATCAGTCCCAGTAAATAATCAATCAAAATACGCCCGAGAGCTACGCACCAACCGAGCCTTTCATTATCATATGCCCAAGAGCTACACATCGACCGAGCCTTCCCATACCATATCAATTCAAGGGCCCAACTCAATAATCAATACTAGTGTGCACACGGTCCTGATGACACCCATCAGATAGCCCGTTCTACCAGTATTTTCCAAAAACTATTTATATAAATAATATGCAATAAATTAAATAACAATAACAATAAAATATTCTTGTTTATCCTCCGGAATAATATCTTATCATAAATCTTCATATAAACAATATTAATGACATTGTAACCTTGATAATATTCAAAACACAAATAATATCTAAAATTCAATATTTTTAAATACCGAACATACACTTCAAAATATTAACTTACAAGTAGAGCGAGCCGGCTGACGTATCCTCGTCTGCCTAGTCTCCAATGTTCCCACTCCGATATTTTCTATAATAAATATATTCATTTAAAACATGCTTACATATATATGTCAAATAAATTCATAATAATTTTTCAAAATTTCAAAAAATTAATAAAATCAAGGAATTAATAAAATTGACTTGGAGATATCCGAAATATGACATTTGAGGCTACTAGAAATTATTTTGGTAAGCTAAAACAATATAAATGGAAATTAAGAAATTTCCACAAAAATACTTCTGGGATTTTTATCTCAAAATCCGTGAGGAATCAGACCTAGCTCCAGTTACGAAAATTAATCCTTGTAATTTATACTATTTATTAAAAATAAAATCATAATTTTCTAGGCTGGCCACTATTCATCGCCGGAATCACTATTCATACCGAAAATTACTATTCAATATTGGATTTACTATTCATTGACGGAATCACTATTCATGAAAAACATCTTTTGCTCAAAATAGATACATCTATACACTCACAACACTTACGGGAATCTAAAAACATGCTCAAACTTTTAAATCAACGGTCAGATTTATAGATCGAATCAAAAATAGAAATTTACCGATCAAACTCCGATGAAGCACCAAATGACAACATCCGGACACGTGGTTGGTCTCTATGGACTCCTGGTGAGAGGAACACACTGGTAGCAAACTCCGTGCCTGAAAGTCACAAGAACAGCTCCGAACGGTGAAAAAAGTGGTCGACTGGGTTTTAGCTAAACCACACTATTCTGAGCCGTTTCTCGCAAAACAAAAGCTACCGGAGTGTAGAAGAGGATGAGAAGAAGCTATGGTTTAAATTTAGCGTTAATCGGAGGTCGTTTGGGTGGTTAATGGAGAAGAGAAAGAAAAGAAAAATATAAGGATTAAACAAGTAATTTTGCATAAAAGCTATATGATTTTCGGTCTGTAGCGCCCCTCCTTTTTTATATACTCATTTTACTGTTCACCTTGATATATATATATATATATATATATATATATATATATATATATATAATAATTATTATAATAATAATATTAATAATAATAAAGACAGTAATAGTAATAATAAAATAATAATAATGTCAATATCAATAATAATTATAATAGTAAAGACAATAATAATAACAATAAAATAATAATAATATCAATATCAATAATCATTGTAATAGTAAAGACAAGAATAATAACAATAAATTAATAATATTAATAATCACACAAATTCGGGTTATTACAAAACTGACTAAGAAAATTCAATTATTTTGAAAAAGTAAATTGTAATCAATTAAAAAATAATTTTTTGGTAGTGTCAAAGAATAAATTTTTTATATAATTAATTTTTTTAATTTTGTTTAATCTAATTTTTGGTTTAAAATTTTATTTATTTTAATCAAAATAATTTATATTGCAAATTTATAAGTTTAATTTACTTATATAGTAAATATAATAATATCACTTTTACAACTACAATATTAATTAATTTTTACATTCCAAAATTATATATATATATATATTGATTATTCAAAGTAATTCTCAAAATATGGTTTGTATTTTGAATAAATTGTTATCAACAATTTATGTTATTTAGTACTAAAAATTTATTTTATTATATTTTTATAATATAAATAGAACTAAAATAAATTACACATTTAATAAATATTGGTATATACTATGTGTTTCACACATAAATTTATTTATTATTGGACTATTTTTTTATAAGCGAAATTTAAATTTAAATTAAATATTTTTATATAATTACTAATAACTAGAAAAAATATATTTTTTAAAATTTTGATGATAATTAAATATAGAAATATTTAATTTTATACGTTATTTTACATGAGATAATAAAGTTTATAAATCTTTTTTTTAATATTTAATGTTAATACTTTCTCCATTTCAATTTTTTTATTTATTTACAAAATTAATTACAATCATAATTTTAAAAAATAGTTAAAATAATTCTTGAAAGTTATATTTAAAAATCTTAATAAACTTTCTATTTCAACAATTATACAACACTCTTTCAACAATTTTTTTATATAATAATCTAATTTTACAAATTTAATAGAGTTATAATATAATAATTTATTATATTTTTAATAATTTTTTTTATAAATACTCATAAAACAATGTATCAACATTTTTGACATTAGTATTTTTTCATAACTAATTATTTTACAAAATATTTATTTTGATTTTAATTATTTACTTATTAAATTTAATTTAATGGGACTTATAAAATTATATATATTAACTAATTTAATAATTCTTATAATGTTATATTATCTAATTTAATTTATATAAAATAGAAGTAAATCTAATTAAAATATAAAAGATATTTTATTAAATTCATACTAAAATTTTAATTAATTTACTTTTTATTAGAGATAAAATAGAAATTAATCTAATAAAAATAAAAATAAAAATATGAGATATACACTAAATATTACAATTAAATATTTATGTGTCAAATAATAAATAATTAGATGTAATAATAAGAGTAGTAGGGCTGTTTAGTTTTTAGAAAACCTTTTATGTTTTTCTTTTTTTTTTTAGTTTTCTTTTCCTTTTCTTTGTTTTCTAGTTCTTCATTTTCCAAAATAGAAAATAAAAAAACAGAAAATCAATATGTTTGTTACTTTTCATTTTGTAATTTTTCATATTCTCATAAAATATATTTTTTCTGATGAAATTTATTGTAATAACTTTCTATTTAATATAATAATAATTATTATTGTAATTCAAATGATGTTATTTAATATTAAATTTATTTTTTATAAAAAATTTTAAATCATGCACATTTAATTAATTTTAATTTGAAGTCATATACTGTTGTGGTGGTGGTGGAGGTAGCAGAGATTATGGTGGTAGTAGAGATTATGGTAGTGGTGGTGTTGGTAGCAAAGGTTGTAGTGGTACAACCACTATATCAAGAAGCTATGGCGATGGTGGCGGGAGTGGTGGTGGTGTTGGTAGTAGTGGAGGAGGTTAAGGTGGTGGTGGTGGTTGCTAGCGGAGATTGTGGTAGTTGAGGAGGTTGTCATAATATCAAAAATATTAATTGGAAAACATCTTTTTACAGTTTTCTAAAATCTTTTATAATTTTAGGAAAATTTAGAAAATATATTTTTTTAATTTTCTAAATTAAAAAATATCAAAACGAAATAATAAATTTTATTTTCTAATTTTTTTGAAAAAATTAAACTTATTTTCCAAAACTAAACGACCTATAAGATTTTCAAATTTTTTGAATTTGTTAGCTAAATAGCTCCTTCATTAATATTGCAGGGATCTGGCATACAACAACTTCCCAATTCAGTCACCCAAGTCCAATGGTTTAGAAGAAGAAACATTTCATGGAATTGCACATCTGAACATGTAATTAACTTCTTGGTCTAATGCGAACGACTATTGAGTTTGAATTTTTTTTAGTTTGACTTTTCAATTTACAAACTAATAATTTAAATATGGCTGAAAGCATAATTTTATCTGAATTTTATACAATTAATTTCTAACACTTTTCAATTTTTATTATTTTTTATTTAATTTTTAAATTTCTATTTTGAACATTTTTTACCTTTCAATTTGTATTTTTTTTATTCTGTTTAACTTATACAATAGCAAAATGGATAAAAATTTAATTTCAAATGATTTTAAACATATAAAATGATAAAATTTAGATTCAAAATAATATAAATATAATTAAAAACTAATATTAAAAAAATAAAAAAAAAATTGTTTTTAATTATATTCTGATCTCTTTCACTAATCATTATTTTAGTTTATATAAGTTTCACTTGTGTCTATATCAACACTAATTTATATAATACTTTGATTTTATGTGTTATAGGGGTTAGATAGGTTCAAAATAAAAGTTTAAAAGTTGAATAGAATATAATAAAAGTTGAGGAGTGCTAGAAGTTAATTGAATAAAGTTCAAGGTGAAACTATGCATTTGGCCATTTAAATATCTGAACTTATTAAAAATAAGATTTATTAATAATTTTTAATACTATTTGAATTGTTTAATTGATATTTTGAATAATTTGGATACTTAACTTAGCTGAAAAATATTTATAAATCATTTTTAGTAAGTTAAAAGTGTTAGAATGATCAATTTGTGGGAAATTTTAGAGTTACTTTGATTTTTACTTACTTCGATTTTACTTTATTTTATTCACCATTGGATGAAAGTGTATTTTCTCATCCAATGGTGGTTATTAACAAAGTACAATTTACTTTGTAAAAATCAAAGTAACCCTAGAATGCACCTCAATCTGTAATCTGACGAGATAAATAAAAAAAATGCTAAATTATTAGCCGCAATTATCCTAACGCTGAACTTTTATTATTTGTTGTTGGGTGTTTTGTCTCCTTTGACAACTTCTTTTGTCTTATTTCGACTTCTTATTTTTTTCCTTATGACAACTTCTTATGGACTTGTTTGGCATCATATTATGTCCTCAACTAGCAAACCGAACAGGTATATATAATCACTGAAATTTTTTCTATTCTGAAATTGTATATATGTGAGCATCAATTTGAGAAAAAAAAACTTGGGCTGTTTCTTCAGGAATTTTACGCTCGAAGCAAAACACAAATATTGTCAGGGGAAATCAAAGTGTAAGTTGTATTCAGAAGTAACATTATCTTTGGAACTGCAACGGAGTACTGATAGATTCTTCTCCTTATAATCATCATGTTTACTTCCTATAGACTACAATTTGTCCATAAATTGTGGTGGTCCACGGATTCCTCATGATGACTGGTGGTATGATGAAGATACTTCTCTAAAAAAGTTCTATGTAAGTCATGACAAACGATGGGCTTATTCATGTGTTGGAGACTTCTCATTAGATTTCGCAAATGAAAGTGATTACATAAAAAAAGTGACATGTGGAGTTTCGGATGAACCGGATAAGCTTCAAACTGCTCGTTTGTGCCCTGTCGCACTGAAATATTATGGATTCTGTTTACAAAAGGGCAGTTACAACGTGTCGCTCCACTTTGCTGAAGTTGTTTTTGCAAATGATGAAGATTATAGCAGCAGTCGAGTACGTGTCTTTGATGTGTATATTCAGGTATAATGTACTTACCTATATCAAAATATTCTATTGGTGGGTATTCATTTAATTGAAAAAGACATTGATCTTCATTGCAGGGGGAGAGACGATTACCTGATTTCTACATAAGACATCATGCTAAAAATACCAAAGATCCTTGGACTTTTACAGTACAATTAGATGAGGATCCATTGGAAATCCTTTTTTTCTGGGCTGGCAAAGGATCTATAGAAAATAATAATCTCCAAGGACCACTTGTATCGGCCATTAGTGTGACTCCAAGTAATTTTTTTTTAATAAAAAATGCTTCACTTTAACTCTTTTTTTGACATTTCACTGAACTTTTTTGTCATCCACTGTATATTTCAGATTTCAAAATTCCAGAACACCACAAACTATCGACTTTACAAATAATAGGGATTTCACTAGGTTCTGCGTTAGCTGCAGTTCTTGTATTGGCTTTCGCATGGAAAATGGGCTGGCTAGGAAACAGAGAATTCAAAGGTAACGCTGCATTGTAATTTAGAACCATTTCCGCTTCATGTATACAACCAAGAATCCAGATGGGATCTGTGAAATATGCTCCATGCGAAAGATTTTTGCCTACATTCAGGATATTACACCCAACTGTTGGAAGAGTGATACATGTTTTGGTATTTATAGTTTGCTAATAAAAATATAACACATATATATATTTCAAAATTTTATAGCCTTGGGGACAACATATGTTACGTACCATTGATTCACTTTTATCTGATGCTTTCTTCAAAACAGAAGTGCTTATACAAGTGGATGGCAGACGTTACACCCTTGAACAAATCATAAATGCAACTCGAAAGTTTAGCCCTAGAATGGAGATTGGCAAAGGACGTTTTGGATTTGTATATAAGGTTAAAAAAGCTTACTCTTTGATGTATTTCTTTTAGTAATTACATCCTCTTATTAATCTAACTTAAGTTGTTTGTCGTATGCAGGCTAAACTGCCAGATCAGACCAAATTAGCAGTGAAGAAAATTTCTCCTGAACTAACACTAGACAAGCTTAAATATGAGTTACAAGGGGAAATATTTTTCAATCTGAAATCTATCAAACATGACAATCTTGTTCAGTTGTATGATGGTTACTCCAAGAAAGATTTGCATTTGCTAATATATGAGTACATGGACAATGGCTCTCTTCACCATGCCCTGTTCGGTAATATATAATATCTGTTTCAGTTTTGTTTTTAAGATGACTGTGAGTTAGAATGAGTTAAGTCGAACATTGTTATGTTTTCAGATCCGAATTCGACAATGGAACTAGATTGGAAAGTTAGGTTTGATATCTGTCTGGGATTGGCAAAAGCTTTGAAGTATCTGCATGAAGAAAATGGACTCAAGATTATACACAGAAATGTAAAAGCCAGCAACATTTTGCTTGATAGAAGTTTCACTGCTAAGTTAACAGACTTCGGATGGGCAAGGCTTTATAAT
>CATIWK010497664.1:0-13973 GCA_949634005.1 Mallotus japonicus
GTTTCTTTAGAGAGATAAAGTCTCTAAAATCGTCCAAATCAGTAGTACTTTCCCTCTCTAGAAAAGAGTTTTTGAAAAAATGAAAAAAGTCTCCAAAAATGGCAAAAATTCAGATTTTTATGGATTCCGGGCCTCGACCCACGTATGGGCAACGACCCATGCTTATGGGTCTAGGACCCACACACGTGGGTCATGACCCATACACGTGGGTTACCTAACCCACGCACATCCATCCATGGGTTTGACGACCCACGAGCATTGGTTATCAACCCATACTCATTTGTTTCCAAACTCCATTTTCGCCCGTTTTGGCTATTTTTTCTCCAATTTTGAGTGTTTTGAGGTTTAGGTGTGTGTTTTGGGCATTTTTTTACCTTGTCTGAGCACACCCGGGAAGTCTTTTGAAGAAGTTTCATTCTCTTATGGTAGGATCTTTGATTATCAAATTTTTGGGAGATTGCTAAAATTTAGTTATCAATAGGTAGGGCACTCAATAGGAGAATGTGGATGTGGCAATAATGGTGTATATGGAGATTCAAGCTTAGAGCAAGTCAACTTTGTTGGGAACCAATTTCAAGAAAAATAGGGTAATAATCCATTCTCGAACACTTACAATCCAAGATGGAGGAATCACCCAAATTTTTCTTAGAATAATGACAGCAATTTAGTTCATCAAGGCTTTCAGAACAATATGGTAAGGCGAGCACCTCCGCGTTTTCAACAACCCCATCAAGATTGTATGGCCTCAATGGAAAATAAATTGGAAAAATTTTTGGAGGCTATTTCCAATAAAATGAGCCATCAAGATGAGAATCAAAAGAGGATGGAAGCTAAGTTTGACCATATAGCTAAAAATGATGCCTCTTCGATTTATAACATTGAAGTGCAGTTGGGATAGCTTGCGAATACAGTAGCTTAAAGAAATCAAGGGAGTCTCCTAAGCAACATTGAAAAAAATCCACGGGAGCAATTTAAAGCAATTACACTAAGGAGTGGTAAGGAGCTGAAATAAAAAAGGAAACATAAGAAATAGAAGATAAGTAGCCCAAGAATGGAGAAGATGATTGCAAGAGAAGCAAGGAACAACAAGGAGAGGAAAATAAATTGAAGGATCAACCACAAGTGCTGAATTCATAGAAATATGAATCAAGGATACCCTTTCCTCAAAGACTGAAGAAGCTTAATGATGTAAAGAGGTTTGCTAAGTTTTTACACACTTTGAAAAAGCTTACACTTAATATTCCATTTGCTGAGGCTCTTGTAGAAATGCCAAATTATGCAAAGTACCTAAAGGACATCATCACCAACAAAAGGCAATGGGACGATAATCAGATAGTAGAATTAACAGAGACTTAGGTGCAAGTGTTAATCTTATGCTCCTATTGTAGCTTGGTAAGTTGAATTCTATGAAAATGACGTTGCAATTGGCAGATCACTCTATCAAAAACCCATATGAAATTATTGAAGATGTTCTTATAAAGGTAGATAAATTTATATTCTCTATAGATTTTATAGTTTTGGACTTTGAAGAGGATAGGAAGTGTCCTCTAATTCTTGGGAGGCCATTTTTTAATACTTGGAGAGCTCTCATAGATGGTCATGAGAGAAAAATAACTCTTAGGTTTGGTGATAAGAGTGTTGAGTTTGTAATGTCAAATTTAATGAAACACACTTCAGAGGATGAGATGTGCATGAAGGTTGAGGTTATGGATGCGTGTGTAAAGGAAGTAAGTTTTCCAAGGGAGGTAAACAAAAAAAATTTAGGAGAGTGATGAGGATTTTGAAAGCGAGGAGAAGAACACATTTGTAAAATCTAAAATTTTGTTAGGAAGTGACAACCCAACACCAGCACACCTACAATACCTCCCCAAGAATCAATACCTTACCAAGAGGAATATGAAGAAGAGGAAGAAAAGAAGGAAAAAGAGGACAAGGTTCAACCAACCTAAGCAAGTAAAGCACAAGGACGATGACAAGTCCCTTTTTAAGTCAGTGCTTTTAAGAGAAAAATATGATGAAAGATTCAATGCACTTGGACACCCAGTTGGAGGCCTAAAAAAGGAGCAATACATCACACCTATAAGCTAAGAAATCTTATTGAGTTGTTAGGACACCAAATGTCTTCTCCTTTACCTCCAAGAACACCTATGTGAGAGGAGTATTCTCCTTAGCTTTGTTTTAATTTTCTTAGTTTTTCTAATTTTTTTTATTTTGTTTGTTATAGGTTGTTTTCTTAATTTTTTTTTTTTACATTGAGGACAATGTGAGTTGGGAGGGGGGTGGGGGGTGCATTTTGCATAGGCATAACATTTAGTGTGTTTTATTTATTTATTTTTTTTAGTTTATGTTTTAGGGTAGGAGCATGATTAATTTTTCCCCATAACCTTGATGCTTGAAACTTATCAATTTTGTGAGCTTGGCATATTTATATAGTTTTCCTAATTGGTTAATTTAATCTCCATTTAATGTTTGATTTGAGGCTTTTAAGCATTATGAGCAATTTGTGGTTAAGGACATATTTTTATACTTTAATGAATCTAATGCTTACTTTCTTTTTGAATGTGTCAATGTGCATAATTTAAGAGGAATGAGAGAGGTTGCAGGTTAGAGAACTTGAGTCATTGGAATTGCTTGGAATTGACACTTAGTAAATAAAAAAATTATTGTGCAGGGAGCTGAAATCTTTTATTCAAATTAATAAATGCTCCTTTACTTCAATGCTTTTAAAAGAGTACAAGTATCCTAAAAAGACCTATCGGAGGGTTCCATGCTGAGTAGTGTGGGAAGGGTGGGGGAATTTTGATGATTGGAACATCCACAAGCAAGGTTTCTAAGAAAAAGAAGAAAAAATAATAAATAAAAAATAATTCTTCTTTGTTTCTTGTTAAAGGTAATTCTAGTAAAAGAGTTGTCTTGCTTGTTTTCCTTCTTTGTCAATCTTACTTTGTGCACATTTATGTATTCAACGAGAAACTTGATAATATTTATATATGTTCTTGATCATGAATTACTTATTTTGTTTTTATCATTTAAATCTTATATTAAGTGGAGATTTTGTTAGTTGGTCAAATTTAAATTGATTAATATGTTGAATTTGTGTTGTTGATATGTATTATTTTTCATTTCGTTTGAGGACAAGCAAGAAGCTAAGTGTGGCAGTATTGATGTATGTTAGGTGTAGGCATTTTTATGTCATGTTTATGGTGTTTATTGTTATATTTTATTAGAATTTGGTTATTTCCATGTTTATGTTTGTTTTTATAGAACTAGAGAGGGTGATGAAGAGTTTGGAGATTTTGTAAGGCGTCTATGGATTATTGCTCTGTCACTATGGTAGCAAGGCTATGACCGTAGCCTTTGAAGCTTGAATGCAGTGTAATCTTCTGTCACTATGGAAGCAGGGCTATAGTAAAGTCCTGAAGCAGTATGTTCTCTATCACTATCACAGCTATGCTTCGACCACAGTATTCCAAAAGATTGCAGAATGAAAGTCCACTGTCACAGTTGCAGGGGAGCTGTGACCGTAACTCATATTCACCTCTGGTTAACCCTTCGCTTCTTGTCAGTGTACCTGATTCTGAGTGACTTTTGATGACATGGCTGCATTTGATTTTTAGTTTTATTCAAATTTAAATTAACTAAATTGGTGGGATTTGAGGAGATAAGGGTTGTTGAGGAGATACGCTGGAAATATATAGAGAATACAAAAAGAAACACGAGAGGAGAAGAAGAAAAAGGGGGAATCAAGTTGAGAGGATTACAAGAAGAAGAAATTTTTTTTATCAGAGCTAGAATAAAAAAGTTTCTTCCTTTTTTCTTTATTTTTCTAAGTTCTTTGATGTATTTCTCTTTTACACTTTAGTACATGATGGATATTATGTCTAGCTAAATTTATTTAAGTTAGGGATTATTGAACTTCTTTAATATAAGTTGATTCAGCTATTAGTTTTTCTTTTAAATTGCATTAAGCATTCATTGAGCTTATTTGTTTATGATCTAGCCAATCATAATTGATTTTAAACTAAAGTTAATTATTAAGAAATATTAATCTTAATAGAGTATGAATGCTTGTTGATTGATTTAGGTCTAAAGATAGCTTAAATCATTTCAACTCCAATTGGGTGTGCTTCATAATTTATTTACTAAAATTGATTAGGTTTTAATTTAATGAGAATTAGTTGAAGTCCTTTCAATTGATAGAAATAAATTAAGTAATTTTTACTTGAGAAAGATTAATAGCTGTCATTGAAACGCAAGGAATTGCAATAGAAAGAAAGAATAATTTCATACGATCGGCTTAATGAGAATATAGTGATACAATTCCTAACATCATTCTCATCATTGTTTGTTAAATTTTAATTAGTTGATTGAATTTGATTAGTTCCATTCTTTATTTTAGATTTTAGCAATTATAATTCATTCAATACTTGATTCTTAAACAAGTTAAAAATAGAATTAATAGTTGGATAGACATCCAATCCTCGTGGGATCGACTTTTATTTCCTCTATATTACTTAACGATATCATATGCTTACGAGTAGAATCACCTATTAGACTTCAATTGAATCTTTCTTCATTAAAACTCGTTCCATTGTGACCTAATCAGTTTAAATTCGATCTTTCCTTAAACTGGTTCCACTATGGCCTAATTAGTTTTAAACTAATCTTTCTTAATTGAAGTTGGTCCCACTGTTGCCATATTAACTTCAATTCAATCTTTCTTTATTGAAATGGGTTCTACTATGGCTTAATAATTTTTAATTCAATCTTTTTTGAAATTAGTTCCACTATGACCTAATAAGTTTCAATCTAATCTTTCCTCATTCAAGTTAGTCCTACTGCAGCCTAGTTAACTTCAATTCATTCTTTCTTCTTTGAAACTTGTTCCTCCTAATTAGTTTCAAATTGATCTTTCCTTGTTGAAATTGGTTCCGTTGTGGCCTAATTAGTTTGAATTTGATCTTTCCTGAAACTTATACCATCTACGGCCTAGTTAGTTTCAGTCTAATCTTTCCTAATTGAAGTTGGTTCCGTTGGGGCCTAATCAACTTCAATTTAATCTTTCTTTATTGAAACTAATTCCAATTTGGCCTACTAAGTTTCAATTCAATCTTTCCTAAAACTGGGTCTATTGTGTCCAAGTCAATTTCATACTGATATTTCTCAATTTAAGTTGGTTCTACTATAACCTAATCAATTTCAATTCAATCTTTATTAATTAAAACTAATTCCATTACAGCATAATTAGTTTTCAAAATGCCTTAGAGGAGGGTGAATAGGGCTAATAGAATTGTTAAAAGAGATGAAAAAATTAAAAATTAAAAGATGGATTGAAGAACAAGAGATGAAGAGAATTGACACAACCAATTTAAGGAATTTAGATTATAACCAATCCTATATCTCCACCTAACTTATCCCTGAGTTAGGATTTGCAAATGCACTCTAGTCTTATTAACCAAGATTGTTATAAGTGTTTTTTTAAGGCTAAACACTAAACCTTACACAATGAGTTTGCTAGGCTCACTCACAAACCTTTTATAAGTGTTTTTCTCAAGGCTCACAGTAAACCTATTCTTAAGTGTTTTCAATGTTCATACTTAAACCTTTCCATAAATGTTTTCAAGGCTAACACATAATCTCTTGCAATCAATGTGTTTTTACAAGGTATAACACTAGGCTAATGTTGATTGATCCTCACTACCCACTTCTTAACGCTAAGAAGGAGTTGATGTAATAATCCTTATCAACTAAACACACACCAAACTCTCAATAGATGGGTAAGCACAAAATCAACAAGACTTTATTTAAAAGAAATAAATATTTAAAGAGAAATATGAAAGAAACTAAGTTTGGCTCAATAAATTTTCACAATAAATTTGATCCACCAATTTTTTAACTCTTTAAGTGAAATCTTAAGCTTATACTTACAGTGGATGAGCATAAATATAGTTGTTAAAGCTTTGAATTTTGTCCCCAACAAACCTCCATCTTCATTTATAGGACTTCTACTGCTCACGATCGTGAAATGAGGTGTCACGATCGTGAGGGTCAATTATGTAGCCGTTGGAGCTCTAAAATAATCATTACAAATGCTGGCAAAAAGCTCACGATCGTGACCACCCTTCTCAGGACCATAAGGGTCCTCTTAATGACCTTGAGTGTAGACCGTGAGTGGCACATAGCACTTTATACCTAATTCTTCATCTGGTACGTGCCTATGACCTTCCTCACGACCGTGATAAGATCATAAAGGGCAATCCAACTTTCAAATAGCCTTGTTTGGCATTCAATTTAAGGCATATTAATTGCAATTTTGAACTTAACTTTTAAACACACTTAAATATAAAAGTTAGCAACTAAAATTGATTGTTAAAAAAACACTTAAATATAAAAGTTAGCAATTTAGATTAACGGAATTAGATTTATGCTTTAAGTAATGATTCTAGCATATCATGAAATCTAATTCAAGTAAGGGATTAATTATTAATTAATACTTAATTAATATGAGATATTAATTAAAGTATTAAATTAATAATATATATGTTGTTTCTATTTAGACTTGGATTAATAACCCAAGTAGTTTGGGCCTAGCTCCAAAAAAATTTTGGACCAAAGATTAATCTAAAATATTGAGAAAGCCCATGAACCTGATCTAGGCCTATTTGTTTAATGGATTGGGCTTGGGCTAAGTATTGGCCCAATTACCAAGCCCAAGTCGATATAAATGATGTAGAAAAATTTGGCATATTATTTGACTTTGTCAAATAAAGATTAGGTTACCTATGTTTATCACATTGATAAATGTGAGAGGATGAATGTAGACATTATACATGAGATGTATTTTCTACATTCTTCTTTGTACACTAGTAAGTTACTTATATAAATTGTATGCTTACTATGTTACTTATACAAATTGTATACTTACTTCTCCTTTTGATGTCATGAGGTGCTTGCTTTCTTTATATATATAGCCTAAGACATTTTATATTTTTTGGATGGTTAGACACACCAAAATAGAAACAACATCCACTAAACACAAACTCAAAGTATTCTTGCAAAAGATTAAAATTAGTGCAAGTTTTGTGAAGGTCATTTGAGAGGCTACTTGCAACTAAACAAATTTAAGCAAGAAGGTGATTTGGTGGAGCTTTGGTATTTCAAGCTAGAGGCCTAACACTTGGGAGGCTAGAGCATTTGATTCAAGGGTTGCACCTAAAGCATTATCAAAGCTTGCAGATAACTATTGTGTTCTACATCAAACTTAGGAGATTGTAAGTTTTCTTATAACTTAGAATTCCTAGGTTATTGATTACTTGTTGTTGTGATATTTAGCTATGTGTTAAATTCAAATTGGATCCTTGGGATTGGAATTCTTCATGTGATGAAGGGTTATATTAAGTAAAATTTTTGAAATTTGCACTACTTAGGTTTGTGCTCACAACACAAGTCTTGGATGCCCAAGTAACATAACCGATTCCTTTCAGTTGGTAAAACATAAATTTTTTCAAAGGAAAATAAAACATGGAATTTAAGTAATAATTATATTAATATTGTTTTGAACTAGAAATAATTACTACATAAAGGGGTGATAAATATACACTCACATAGGTTCGCCTCCAATTAATATGAATTATTTTTTTGTTTTATAATAATAAATTCAAAACTGTCAACGAATAAAATATTTAATTCCTAATTATATATAATGTGGTATTAGTTGTAAACAATCATTATTAATAGACATTGATACTAATGTTATATGTTTAAACTAAAAAATTTATATACAAAATAAAACATCTAATAACATAAAAATGTGTCCATCTAATTTAAAGCAATTTGTCATATGTCTAACTGAATAATAACGAAAATGTAATTTAAAATAAAGTTCATAAAATATGAACATAATCTTCAAACTTCAATGAAACATAGTCTTGAACGTTCACCTCGCATCCTATTAAAATTTGTAAAACAAACAAAATTAACTAAAATATTATTTACATATCATTATAAAACATAATATAACAATAGTAGTTACATGAATCAATTGCATATTTTTAAAAAAGTAATGAAAATAATGTAACTTACCAAATTATGTTGATTTTTTGGATGTCTCTCGCGCATCAAAGTTTTCAGCAAGTCTGAAAATTATTTGTTTCTATTTTCTTGTTCTTGCAATCGAGCAGTGATTTCAGAAATTTGAGATCTCAACTTTTGAACTTTTTTATTATTTGAGTTAGATGTCGACATTCCTCTTGTACTAGTTTTATATCCCAAACCTCTTCCACGAACGTAACCTGATCTTGTACCAAATACTTACCGCAAGACATCATCAGGTGTATGATTTTCTTCACTATCAATTGTAGGTTGGTTCTTAATTCTTTGTATTTCATGCTGTAATATATAAAATCAGCATATAAATTTTTCTTACAATTATTAATTACAAAATATTTGTTTATACATAAATATATTATGCACTCATATATATCCTAGATGACTCATGATCACGAAACTCTTGTACGCCTACCCGTTTAGAAATCCATGTGTAGCCATCCAAACTTCAAAGATATAAGATACTTGACCTAGCTCTTCATCAATCTGTAATGTTAATTGCATGACTCATATTACTATCAAGAAATATAAAAAATATAAAAAAAATAGATATATTAGATTTTGTGTCAAATTTTATTATAAATTACCATATTATATTCTACTTGCACAAAAGGAGTAGGACTAGTTGATGTCATAATCTTTTATTTTGCACGATTACCTTTATTGGTTTCACTTGTAGCCTATACATCATTAATATTAACTTATAAATAAGATTTAAAAAACATATTTAAAAATTATAAAACAAAAACATTACCAAAAAAATCTTCTTTATAAAACTCTTTGAACAATGACTTCCACCCATCCCGAGTCAGCCTTTGAGGTATATGTTGTAGTCGCTCCTCATTAGTCGAGTATTTCAAATATTTTAATTGTAGACTGTGTTTCCACTTTTGATATAATATTTTAATCTTATGAAAGAAATAATGTTCAAACTTTACTTTCTTCATATCAGGTGTATCAACTTTAACTATCCCTTTTTCCTCAAGTTTTTTCCATTTAATTGGGCTTTCAGGACTGACGTCAAAATAATCCTAAAAGAACATGCAAATATGTTTTAATTTAAATTTTAAAAAATCCCAAAATTTAGATAATATTTATGAAAATGATAACCTGAACCATTTTCTACAACAGAGTCTAGTTTCGTTTTTCAACATCATCTCATGACATAGTTGGTGGTCCAAAAGACCGAGTACAATATCCCAACCAAAAAGCCAATTTTCTTTTATGCTCACCAACAGGAGCAAAATATTTTCAAGGAGGTATGAACACAATTAACTTGTTCCTTTTGTCATTTGTTAATTATCTAAATCAACCCATTTATACAGTTCTCTACTGCCAGTAGACCGTACGATCAATCAAAATATAAATTAAATCTAAAAACTATTCAAAATATAGTTGAAAAATTCTAAACATTAATATGTACCGTGAAATGTCATATGTACCTTCTATGTTCTCTGGAATTTGCGCACTAACATCAACATATATAACTTACGGCTGATTATTACCATTTCTACGGAGAGTAGAACGTTGATCATTTATATTACTACCGATTGGTATGTAAATATTCATTATTCCATCAATTTGAGATGAATGCAATGATTGTCTCTATAATTGATCTTCATGCATCTCACTATCTACATTTGAAGTAACTTCGATAAAAAAAAAAACAATGTTTAAATTTAAATATAATTAAATCAATAACAAACTAATTATTACATTAATTTATAATTCTTACCATGTAAATTTTGTGACATTTGAGCACCAACTTGTGTTTGTAGACTTTCAATATGATTATTCGACTGAGATTGAGAAGGAGGGAGTGTTTCAATTGAATAGGTTATTTCTAAAATCATTGCTCCCCTTTATAGTGATGGTGGTATTATAACACCCTACTTCTTTACTATTTAAATACCCCAAGTCTTTGTTTAATATATTAATACAACCATATCATAATTAAATAAAGTCAACATATTATTTAAGCATATAAAAGATCATAATTTTTTTATTCTTATAATACATATAAGCAATATTTATAAATAGGTACAGAGCATATCCCTTTGTCTAAGTGTATGCTTATGATACAAAGAGAGAGAGTGAGGGTTCGGCAGGTGACCTTTGCTCCATACTCTATTTATAATGTTGTATGCTTCAAAAAAAAAAAATCACACTTCAAGCTTCACTATCTGATTGCTCCTTTCCATGGTGAAACTCGAAGAAACACTTTCTCACCCACTTCATATTCCATTTCCCTCCTTTGCTGGTGTACGTAGATTTTTTGTCTATCCTGTGTTGGCTTGAGTCTACTTCTAATTAGTTTTACTTTATCCATTGCGTCTTATACTATTTCAAGACCTTCTAATACACGCATTCCATCTTCTTCCCAACAAATAGGATTGTGACACTTTCTTCCATATAAATGCCTCGTATGGTGCCATCTGGATACTATTATGATACTGGTTGTTATAAGCAAACTCCATTAAACCAATATGTTCATCCCACGCACCTTTAAATTCTAATAAACAAGCTCGGAGTATATCTTCAAGTGTTTGTATTATTCTCTCTGATTGCCCATCTGTCTGAGCATGAAAAATAGTACTGAAATTCAATTTAGTATCCAAAGCCTTATGTAAACTCTCCCAAAAGCAAGATGTAAACCGTGGATCCCTGTCTGATACAATGGATACTAGAACTCCATGCAATCTAACAATTTCATTCACATATTCCTTGGCCAAGCACTCAAGTGAAGTACCCCATCTGATAGGTAAAAAGTGAGTTGACTTAGTTAATCGATCAACGATTACCCATATGGCATCATTCTTTCTTGGAGTTCTTGGTAATCCACAAATAAAATCCATCATTATCCTTTACCATTTCCATACCAGAACTGACAATGGTCTTAGCTTTCCAACTGGAGCCTGATGTTCTGCTTTGACTTGTTGACATGTTAAACATTTTGAAACATAATTTGCCACATCTTTCTTCATTTTAGGCCACCAATAATGGGGTCGCAAGGTGTTGTACATTTTGGTTATTCCTGGGTGCATGACATATGGAGTAGTATGTGCTTCCTCTAAAATTTCTCGGCATAGATTATTAATATCAAGTACACAAATACGAGATCCCATCATCAAGGTATCATTTTGAATGTTAAACTCTTTATCTTCCCCTTGTTTTACTTTCTCAATCTTTTCCTGTAATTATGGATCTTTGCTCTGTGTTTCTTTAATTATATTATGCAATATTGGTCTAACTTACAAAGTAGCAATCAACTCTCCATTTTCTTGTAAATTTAATTGGGCATTCATAGCTCACAACTGAACGAAATAAGATAATGGAAATACCTGCAAATAAGCTACATTGCTTCTTGTCTTCCTGCTCAAAGCATCAGCTGCTACATTTGCATTTCTTGGATGATACTCAATTATGCAGTCATAATCCTTCAATAATTCTAACCACCGCCTTTGTCTCATGTTTAACTCTTTTTGGCTTAGTAAGTATCTCAGACTCTTATGATCAGTAAATATCTGAAATGTTTCTCCATATAAATAATGCCTCCATATTTTCAAAGCAAACATAACAGCAGCAAGTTCTAGATCGTGTATTGGATAAGATAATTCATATGGCCTCAGCTGTCTAGATGCATATGCAATTACCTTACCATGTTGCATTAAGACACACCCCAAACCCTGATGAGAAGCATCACTATAAACTACAAATCCTCCATTACCTATAGGAATAGTTAACACTGGAGCAGTTGTCAACTTGGTTTTCAATTCATCAAAACTCTTTTGACATGCTTCAGACCATTCAAATGCAACATTCTTCCAAAGTAACTTTGTCAAAGGGCTAGCTATCAGTGAAAATTCCTCAACAAATCGACGATAGTACCCAGCTAATCCTAAAAAACTTCGAACTTCTGCAACATTCTTTGGAGATTCCTATTTCACTACTACTTCTATTTTCTTTGGATCCACTTCTATGCCTCGTCCAGAAACCACATGTCCCAAAAATACTACTTCATTTATCCAAAACTCACATTTACTCAATTTAGCATACAATTGTTTTTCCCTCAAGGTTTGCAACATAATTCTTAAATGTTGTTCATGTTCATCCCTACTTCTTGAATATACAAGTATGTCATCAATAAATACAATCACAAATTTATCTAAGTAGGGCTGAAACACCTTGTTTATGAGAGCCATAAATGCAGCTGGAGCATTAGTTAAACCAAACGGCATTACTAAAAATTCATAATGCCCGTACCTGGTTCGAAAAGCAGTCTTGGTACATCTGGTTCTGAAACCTTAAGCTGATAATAGCCTGATTTCAAATCAATCTTAGAAAACACCTGAGCTCCCTGCAACTGATCAAATAAATCATCTATTCTGGGCAAAGGATATTTATTCTTCACGGTGACCCGGTTTAACTGCCTGTAATCAATGCACAACCTTATTATCCCACCTTTCTTTTTCATAAATAGTACTGGAGCACCCCAAGGTGACACACTGGGCCTAATGAACCCCTTGTCAAGTAGTTCATGCAACTGAGTTTTCAATTCTTTTAGTTCAACTGGTGCCATTCTATAAGGTGAAATGGATATTGGTGCTACTTTCGGTACCAATTCAATTGTGAATTCTACTTCTCTATCTAGTGGCAAACCCGGTAAATCATCTAGAAACACATCTGGAAATTCATTTACCACTGGGATATTCTCAATTGTATTATTTGTGGTTCTGGTATCTATCACATGTGCTAGATAAGCTTCACAACCACTTTTAACCATCCGGAAAGCCTTTATAGCAGAAATTAAACATATAGGCACAATTTGTCTTTCCCCTAGAAACATAACCCTCTGTTGATTCGGAGATTCTAAAATAACCTCTTTAGTGAAACAATTCACTATGGCATGATGTTTGGTCAACCAATCCATACCCAATATCACATCAAATTCACGAAGTGGTAACAACAATAAATCAGCTTTCAACTCTGCTTTATCAATGCAAATCAAACAGTCACGACATACACTGTTCACACCCCTTATTGCTCCTAAGGGAGTACCCACATTTAAGTGAAAACCTAAGGGTTCATGTTTATTACATCATTAAGATGCCATGTTCCATGATATGAAAGAATGTGTGGAGCCAAGGTCAATTAAAACATAAGCATCTAAATCATGAACAAGAATTTTACCAGTGACAACTTCTGAGGTAGTAACACCTTCTTGTCTGGTCATAGCATACACTCTAGCCTGTGCGTGAGGTCTACAACCTTGACTTTCTGATCTACTTACACCTCTACCAGTTGTGGTTGTTCTGCCTCTACCTCTGCCCCTACCAGATGTTGCCCCAACTCTAATTCTTGAAACTTCCACTGTAGGTTCTAATATAGCTCTACCTCTACTACCTTCTGCCCCACCAGTCCTTTCAGGACTGTCTCTGTACATATGATCAAAAGATCCACAAAAGTAGCATGCACCAGTAAGTCTCCTACACTCACCCCCCTGTTGTTTCCCACAGTGTACACATATAGGTCATTGTGCCATGCCTTGACTTTGACCTCTGCCTGAATAAGATGAAACTCCATATCCCCTTCCTCTAAAATTAGAATAACCACCCCGAGAGCTAACCTATGGTGACATATATCCTCCACGTCTGCCTTGCTTTCTACTAGAATCTCCTATAATTTCACTTGGTCCCCTTTTAGCTCGTTGTTTTATTCCTTCTTTTGCTAATCTTTCAGCTCTAATTGCAGCTGCTTTCAACTTATTGTAATTCTCAAAATCTGTAGGTGTGATCCTATTTCTGATCTCATATCTTAGCCCCTCTTCAAACATGCGGCATTTGTCTCTATCAGTGGCTACCAAAGAT
>CATIWK010497706.1:0-25949 GCA_949634005.1 Mallotus japonicus
TTAAGTTATTTTTTGGGCATTGAAGCCACTTGGTGCAAGAATGGATTACTCCTTTCTCAGTCTAAATATATTCAAGAATTGTTACATAAATCCCAAATGCAGGCTGCTAAGCCCATCTCCACACCTTCCTGTGCAACTACATAGTTATCGGTTCATGGCCCCTTATTTTCTGATCCATCACTTTATAGAAGCATGGTGGGTGGCTTGCAATATGCGTGTATAACACGACCAGACATCTGCTATGCTGTAAATAAGGTTTCACAGTACATGCATGCTCCAACTCAAGATCACTGGACAGCCGTCAAAAGAATCCTGCGTTACCTTTGTGGCACCGTGAGTCATGGCCTGTTCTTGGTGCCATCCGATAATTTTATAGTTTCAGCATACAGTGATGCTAATTGGGGCAGCGACTTGAATGACAGGAAATCCACAACTGGATATTCCATTTATGTTGGCCAAAAACTTGTGGCCTAGGGCTTGAAGAAACAAAGAACGGTTGCACGGTCGTCCACAGATGCTGAATATCGAGCCGTTGCAAGCACTATGAATGAGGTTCATTGGCTCACTTCTCTTCTTCGGGAACTTGGTCATCCTCTTTCTTCTCCGCCAACACTGTGGTGCGATAACTTATCAGCCACTTACCCCACCTCCAATCTAATTTTTCATTCAAGATCAAAGCATCTTGAATTCGACTTCCATTTTATAAGAGACAAAGTACTGAATCATGAGCTTCACGTCAAGTACATCTCCTCCAAAGATCAAATTGCAGATGTGTTAACAAAACCGCTGCCCAAAACAACGTTTACACGCCTCAAGTCCAAGTTGTCCGTCTTCCCACCTCCGGTACAACTTGCCGGCGGGTGATAAGGCAATCACTATCCTATCGCTGATAAGGCAATCACTATCGTTACTCTATCTTTACTCTGTTCTCATCTATTGTAACAGAGTACGTGTTTGTATTTAACTACACTACTACATCAGCTATCTCTTGTACTATATAGTTGTATCTTGTAACCTGTTCATATCAGTTAATATTATTATTCCTTTACTTCTTCACATTAATATCAAGTTGGGTTTATTATCACATATATAGCTAGATCAAATTTTATAACCAACGAAAAGATTTGATTCCTCTAAATAAAGTTTCGAATTTGAACATTGTGTATGAAGATATTGACATTGACATTGACACTAAAAAATTTTTACCCTTTTATGGATCCATCTACCCGAAAGTCCACAATAGTCCAAATTCATGTAACTATGAATATAAAGGGCATTAAAAAAAAAGTAAAAATTACCATCCAAAAAAGAAGTCCACAGGTCTAGAGGCGGCCAGGCGACTTGACATTGTGTTATACTTAAGTGTATACCAGTTTGTCACAATGGTAATGCCAATAACTCCCTTTTGAGTTGGCTGCAAATGTAAAGTAATTAATATAGCTAGCTTACAACAATAATAGTTTTTTATATTGTTCTAATCTTAATTTGAAAAAACCTGGTATTTTTCCTTGTACAATTTGATAGCAGCCGCATGACAAAGAATTAAATGGTGGGCTGCAATGTATGGTTCTGTGGCCGGAGTTACCAGCAGTGCAGTTTCCAATATAGTTAGAACATCTTCCGGGTGGAAAAGTTCCACTATTATAACCATTCGCGATAAATCCATTTGGTTCATTCATGGTAACCCAATGTTTGACTCGATCACCAAATGTTTTGAAGCAAATGTCTACATAGTCTTGATAATCATCTCTATATATTCATCAAATATATAGTTACTGTTAATTTTTTTTTAACAACATATAATTGATGGATAAAGTTAGATGTCGCAGGACACGACGCTATCGCGGTCCGTGACAAATTATCATTATGCCCCGCTATTATTTTTTAAAATTTTCTTATGATTATTAAAAAAAAAAAAATTTACAGGCTACGAGTGTTTAAACCATTTCACACCATGTTCACCCATGTGCAACTTAGGTTTTAGATTCCTAAAAAAAAAGTTTTCAAAAAAAAATTAAATGTTCAATAAAAATTCAAAATGTTTTGAAGCAAATGTCTACGTAGTCTCGATAATCATCTCTATATATTCATCAAATATATAGTTACCGTTAATTTTTTTTTTAACAACATATAATTGATGGATAAAGTTAGATGTCGCAGGACACGACGCTATCGCGGCCCGTGACAAATTATCATTATGCCCCGCTATTATTTTTTAAAATTTTCTTATGATTATTTAAAAAAAAAATTACAGGTTACGAGTGTTTAAATCATTTCATGACAGGTTCACTCCTAAAAAAAAGTTTTCAAAAAAAATTAAATTTTCAATAAAAATTCAAAAAAAAAAAACAAAAGGAGGTATTATTATAATTTGTCACAAAAAGGGAGGATATTATGGTAATTTATCATGGGCCAGCGACGCTCTGTAGCGTCACATCCTACGACATGTATCAGTACATTATTACTTATCAATCATTTAGTCCAAAAATTAATTATTAATTGATAGGACAGAGAAGAGAGAGAATGACCATTGGCTAGGAGCTCATTGATGACATCATTGTAGAGTTTAACTCCAAGAGGGTTTATCCCACCACTAATGCTTCCTTCTGAAAGCCAATGCAGAAATATGCTATTTAGTTTTGCAAAAAAGTATTCACGAAAAAGTAAAATTTTTATTTTTGTAGTTATAATTTAGGGAAAAGTATGAAAAATCACCCTGTGTTTTCACAGTTTTAGACTTTTAAGTACGTGGTTTTGTTTGTAACACTTTTAAGTACGTGTTTTAGCCGTTACACACTTTTTAGTATCTATGTCTAACACCGTTAATTTCGTCCTATGTGGCGCCTACATGTCAGCACCACATAGAGTCCACCACGTTAGCGCCACATCAGCGCTATAGTGTCCACGTCAGTGCCACATAGGGTAAAGTATACTGAAAAATATGTAACGAGTAAAACACATACTTAAAAGTATTACAAAAAAAATCACGCACTTAAAAGTCTAAAACCGTGAAATCACATGGTGGTTTTTCGTACTTTCCCCCATAATTTATGGCAGAATTAGTTTTTTAATTTTAAAGTATTATATTTTGATGAATTCATAATAAATGATCAAGTTTCAATGTATATTTAATTTTATTAAGAATAAAAAAAATTTAGAATAAATAAATGATATTTTTATAAATAAACAATTATTTAAATTGATAATAAATCACACACATATAATAATTTTATCATTTAAATTTAAATTTATAATAATATTTTCTTACAAAATAATTATAGTATTAGTTGATAGTAGGCATGTACATTCAGTCAGTTCAGTTATCAAAATTGTTTGGTTTTTGAAAATTAAACCAAAATTTTAGTTCGACCATATATATTCTTGGTAAACCAATTTTGAAAAATTTTTAAAAAAGAAAAAAGTGGTTTTAGCCAAATTTTTTAATTTTAAGAATTTACAAATTGAATCGAACTAAATTTGTCAATTTTCGATTTAGTTTTCGGATTGGTTCAGTTTTTGCGCATTCCTAGTTGATAGAATATTGAAGTGTAAAAAATATAAAATATAAGTATTTAAAGGTAAAAAAAAAAACTGCAGGACTACTTCTGCCATAAGTAAAAATTATATGGATCAAAATAAATAAATATAAGAAACCATGTTTGCACACACAAAGTCAAGCCAATGTCACTGTATGTAAAAATATCTTTGATCTTACTGGGGAGTATTCTGGACCACGAGATTGAAAATCTAAACGAATCTAATCCAACTTCCTTCATCAATTTTATATCCTCCTGGGACATTTCTACATCATTTATTTATTTAATTTAATGAATCCATTTCACTATTTAAGAATATGATGAATGCATATCATACGCACCTTGTATTGGTGATAAAATTTTTTTTTTTTTGAACAATCATATTTTTTGGGAGGTTGGAGGAGAAGGGGGAATTCTAACCTCTACCCTCAACCTTGTACCTTTTATCGGTGATAAAAATCATCCGCCACATCTCCGGTGCTTTGATCCGCAATTTTTTCTGCCATATGGTATCAGATTAGCATTTACATAAAAAGATAGATATATATATATATATATATATATTTTTTTTTTTGTTATAATGATTACTTGAGTTTATTAAGTTTCTATATGCATTCATTTACTTAATCTATCTTTTAAATATAAATTAAATTCAATTTCCTATGTAACAAAAAAATATAAATTAAATTCAATGTTGCTTCCAAACAGCATTCTAATATTGGTGCGAAGAATTTTTTCCATCTTTGTGCTTTTTTAAAAAAAAAAAAATTGTACAAAACACACACAATACACACTGAATCAGAAGCATAATGACAATTTTGTAAAGGCGTGTTAATCCACATAACCCAAAGAAACACACACTCCACAAATAATATGAGATCCCGAAAGACAAGTCCACTTCCCGGTTCCCGTGAATGGGAAACATCACACCGCACACACTACAAATGCATTTTTTTTAATTATGTAAAACACACACAACACACACATTGGGGCAGGAATAAGACACACTCTTTCACAAAACCATGACAATTTTGAAAAGACGTGCTTTATAACCCAAACACACACACTCCATAACTAATGTGAGATTCCGAATGTGATTTTACCCAAATTAAACTGAATTAATTAGAGTTGATTGCACTTTTAATATTCGGGGGATTAAGACTAAAAAAGTTTAATATTACACACGCATGCACGCAAATTTCCATACCTAGATGTTCCCTAACAAAAGTATCCCATATGCTTGGTCCCCTTCCATATTTAAGTGCTGCTCCTTCAGACTGAAAAAAAAATGCAGAATATTTGTGACAAAATGTCTACTTCTCCACCCTAATTAGAAAAATAAGAGTACAGAAGTTTCAATGACTAATGCTTGCAACAGTTGATATAATTTGCCTGATATGCAGCTGATCCAGCACCAAATGTAAAACCAGCAGGAAAACTGCTAGCTTACTAGGTTGTGCAGAATTGCTGTGAGCTACTAAAGCAAAAATGGATAGAAGGCAGAATAAGAAAGGACTTTCATGCCATTGTTAATTTTTCTGCTGGACAGTGTCCCGAGCTGCCTCATTTATAGAGCTAATTTTTTTTGGACAATAACATTGTTAGTCTCATAAATTATATTATTTTTCAATTAAATCCTACAAAAAAATTTTCTTATAATTAAGTTCCATAAATTTTAAAAAAACTTTTTGTTAGTCTTATCCATGAGTTAAAGCAATTTTTTATTAGTCGACTCTTAAAATCAATTTTTTTTTTTACATTTTAGTCCCAAAACTGTAAAATAAAATGTTACTTTTGATATTTTAAATAAATATTATTATTATTTATTTTTATTTTTGACTTATATATATATATATAATTTTAAGAACTAAAAATAACAATTATATTTTTTCTTAAATTATTAGTTATATTAACAATGATAAATAAAATTAATTACATATTCTTAATTATTTTTCAATTAATATATTATAAACAATTAAATATTTTTATAAGGATAAAATTCATTTAATTTTTCCAATATTATAATTGGTCTTAGATTTTAAATAATTTTTTAAAAACAATCAAATTTTAATTAGAAAAACTTTTAGAAAATATTTCTTTAAGTTAGGCTATTTTATAATAAATATTTGAACAATAAACTAAGTTAACATATTTTTATTAATAATTTTAATTGTTATAATAAAATATAATTAATTTCAGATATAATATAATAAAATTTTTTATTTTATCTTAAATTAATCATATTTTATTGTAACAAATAAAATTATTAATTAAAATATGTTATTCTTCAAACATTTGTTGTAAAATAGCCTAATTTAAATAAATATTTTTTAAAATTATCTAATTGAGATAAAATTGAGTTTAAAATTTATTGAAAATATAACACTAATTATAAAATTGACAAAACTAATTGAGTTTATCCAAGTATAAACATTTATTCAATTAAAATACATTAATTAAAATTTATATTTACAATTAATTAAATATATTTAATTAATTTTATTTATCATTGTTAATAAATTAATAGTTTAGGAAAAATATATTTTTCAATTTTAATTTTTCTTGAAATTATTTTATTAATTCATATAGTTATTGTCAAAGTTAAATAATAGAATAAGTTATAAATAAATAAATAAAAATATTATTTATTTAAAATATCAAAAATGATATTTTTATAGTTTTAGGATTGAAGTGTAAAAACTTATAGAACGTGATAGTAAAAAAATTTTATAGGACTTTAAAAATGATATAATTTATAAGACTAACAATGTCGTTATCTCTTTTTTGTGATTGTACCTTCAATAATTACGGAGGAAATTTTTTATAAAAAAACTAATTGTTTAGTTTTGACAAACATTTTCTAATTTCCTTTTCCAGTTTTCCTTTCCTTTTCTTTGTTTTCTAATTTTTCATTTTCCAAAATAGAAAATAGAAAACACAAAATTATGTTTGTTTGTTACTTTTTATTTTTCAGTTTTTCATGTTTTCATAGGTTTTATTTTTAGTGAAATTTACTATAATAATTTTTTAATTAATATATTAATTATTATTGTGATTAATATTAAATTTATTTATTTTATGAAAAAATTTTAAATTATGCACATTTAATTAATTTGATTTTTTATAATCTTAAGTTTAGTAAAATTAATTAAAGAAAAGAGCACCAAGTGAAACAAAACAAAGATTTATATATATATATATATATAGAGAGAGAGAGAGAGAGAGAGAGAGAGAGAGCCAGAAGACCATATATACAAAGAAAAAAAAATTAATTCTTGGCTTGGCTTGGCTATGGTAGAAGAGTTTCAGACCGGAATATGGCCCAAACAGAGGGAGGAAAAAAGCAACAAGGCAAAATTAATATTGAAAACTAAATCACATGCCAACCGAAAATTAAAGCAACAAGCTAAAAATAAAAATTCAAATTATATGATTAAATAAAGGTATCAGTTCTTGACAATCTTGCAAAGAGTGACGAGAGGAAGATGAAGAAGTGATGTAGGTTGAGACAAAAAAAAAAAAAACCTTATATTAAATGGGAATTTGGAAATCACACTAACATCAAATGGAAAACATCCTTTTATTAGTTTTCCAATATCAGTTATAATTTGAAAAATTTTAAAAATAGTTTTATAGTTTCCTAAGTTAAGAAAACACAATAACTAAACAATAAATTCTATTTTTTAGTTTTCTTAGAAAACTTTTCCAGAAAACAGTTCTTGTTTTTCAAAACTAAACAGGTTAGTTCTTTTTAGTTATTAGGGTAAAAATATTTATGAATTATTATTTTATTGTCGTTCTTTGATAAGTGTAGCATCTCACTATTTACTTTTCAGTCCTCAGTCCTCATATTAATTTTTTTAAAAGCTTTTCCTATTATACATATTTGTATATCTATGCAAATGAAATTTGAAACCATTATATTAATTCTTATTCAATTATAACTATTGATTAATTTTTATATTCCGATACATGTAATATATATCAATAATTATCATTAAATAAAAATTAATTTAATAATTTCAAGTTATATATATATATATATATATATATATATATATATATATATCAAAAATAATAATCTTTGAATACAAATCTTCAAAAATAGGGACAAAATTTTTTAACCAATCGAACTAAACCTTAAAAATATAAAGGGTTATTTACATTCACAGTCCCTAACTTATTATCCCCTTTCCATTATCGTCCCAAAAAATCAATTGGGTACACAAAAATCTCTGATTTTTAATTTTAGTAACGGTGATTGCTCATTTGTCGATTTCTTATAAAATCAACACCGGAATGCTGACGTGTGCAAATAAGGGAATGATGATGTGGTAAAATTATTTTCAATAATGATCCAAAGGCCACGTCACGTGGGGTTTTTTTTATTTACGCATCAAAGTTTGACAGGGGCGCACATGGCCTTTGGTTCATTATTGAAAATAATTTTGCCACAATATCATCCCCTTATTTGCCCACGTCAGCATTTCGGTGTTGATTTCATCAGAAATCGATGCATGGGGACCATCATTACTGAAATTAAAAGTCAAGGGTTCTTGTATGCCCAATTGATTCTTTGAAATGATGATGGAAAAAAAGTAATAAGTTAGGGATTTTGTGAGTGTAAATAACCTGATTATAAAAGGAAAAAGCTTTTAACAGCTGTGCAACGCAGGAACAGGAATATAATCAAGAAAATCATATCTCACCAAGGCCATTGGATCACAAGAGACAAAGACATCAGAGAATGCACAGTCAATTTCTTTGAACAACTCTACTGCTGGGAACTAGTCTTGTTAGATGATAATCTACAAAATACCATTCCAAATTTAGTCACCGAGGAAATGAATCAAGCTCTTCTTAGGGAAGTAACCATTGAGGAAGTTAAAGCTGCAACCTTTTAGGATGGGGAAGCTCGAATCTCCGGGTCCAAATGGTTTTCCAGGGTTATTCCATCAAACATACTGGGAGCTAGTGAAAAAAGATGTACTAACCATAGTGCAATCTTTCTTTCGCACAGGGACTCTTCCTCTCAGTCTCAACCAGACTTCCATTACCCTGATTCCTAAGACAAAGCACCCAGTAAAGTTTGATGAATTCAGACCGATCAGTTGTTGTAATTACGCTTACAATATCATTTCCACAGTCTTAGCAAATCGTTTAAAGAACTAGCTTCCCTAACTGATTGCTCCGCAGCTGACAGGCTTTGTTAGTGGCAAACATATTTAAGAGAATATCATAATTAATCATGAAGTCATCCATGCTCTGAAACATAGATTCAAAGGAAAGAAAAGTTTCTTCGCACTGAAACTGGGCTTAGCCAAAGCTTACGACAGAGTAAGCTGGGACTTTTTAAACAAAGTGCAAACACTCCTGGGTTTTGACAGCAAATGGGTGCATTTGATCATGACTTATGTTCAAACTGTCTCTTTCTCTTTATCCATTAATGGCGAGTTATCCAAGAGCTTTAAACCAGGAAGAGGCCTCAGGCAGGGAGATCCCATTTCGCCTTACTTGTTCATCCTCACTGCAAACTACTTATCTCGCCTCATTGAGATAGAACTCCAGCGAGGTAATCTCAAAGGAATCAAAGTTGCTAGAAATTTTCCAATTATTACTCACTCTTTATTCGCAAATGATACTCTTATTTATGGTGAGAATACCCCAAAAGAGGTGGAAGTGTACCGCAACATCCTGCTTAAATACTCTCTGGCTTCGGGACAAAAGGTGAATATGTATAAGTCTGAACTAATGTTCAGTACTAACACAAGTGAAGAGCTCAAAGATAAAGCCACATGATGTTTGGTGTCAAAGAATCCTCTTATTCAGTCAAATACCTTGGCATTCCAATGGATTGGGGTAAAACCAAGAAACAAATGTTGAACTACTTAATCCAAAGGACTCTGAAAAGACGCAATCATGGAAATGCAAATTCTTATCTCAAGTAGGTCGAGAGTGTTAGGAATTGATTATGCAACTTAGACATCAAATGCTAAGTAAGGCAAATTTTAAAAATTTGCTCAACATAACCCTTGATCTCATCAAGAATTCCAATCCCTAGGATCCAATTTGTAATTCAACACATAAATAATTCATAAGTCATCACAAATAGCATGTAATCAACAACCTAGGATTTCTAAGTTTAAGAAAAACTTACTATCTCCCAAGTGTTTGGTGTAGACCACAATTAATCTACTACTTTGGTATGTCCTCCTTTATTCAACTCTTGAATCAACTCTTTAAGTCTCCCAAGTGTGAGACATCTAGCTTGAGACACCAAGCTCCACCATATCTCTATTCTTGCCTTAATCAAGTAAAGTAGCAAGTCCCTCTCAATTGACCTCTCAAGCTAACATTCACTTAATCCCTTGCAAGAGCTCTGTAGGTTTCTTTGGATATATGTTTCTTTTCTTTTTCTTTGTCTCTTACATTTTTTCTTCTCTACTTTCTACTACTTTTATTCTCATCTACTCACAATTAATATCAACTAACTCTTAGAGATATACATAGTGAGAATTAAGAGTAGAGAAAGATGACATCACCCACATGCCACTTGTCTTAATATTGTGACAAATGTGTAAGTCACTAGACTCCAAAATTAATGGATGTAGAGATTGCATCTCATACAAATTCTCTACATCATCCTAGCCTTACACTTGTCAACAACAACCTTATATGAGAAAGTATAGTGTTAAATCTAGGACGCCATTAGATGTATTCCTGTGTTTTCTCGGTAAAGCAATAATAGGCTGGTGTGGTACTCAAACAAGCATGGAAAGTATAGTGTTAAATCTGGGTGTAAATGTTTAAAACAAATAGCCAGAGCTGAAAGAGCAAATGAGGCACATATGAGAAATTTGAATGATGAGCCTAAATTGTGGAACTCAATTTGGCAACTTGATGTAGCTCCTAAACACAAGAACTTAATTTGGCGTTGTGCTTGGAATGCAGTAGCATCTAAAGTTAATCTTCTTAATAGAAGGTGTGGCTCAAATGGGACCTGCAAAAGATGCAATAACTAGGAAGAAATTCTAGAACATATCCTCTTCTTTTATGATCATTCACGCCATATTTGGCATGCTAGCCAATTTAACTATAATCCTCCTTCTGTTAGTGGTTTGTCTTTCAAAAATTGGTGGTTAGATACAAAAAAATATGCTAGAAGAAGCAAATTGCCCTGAGTTACTTAACCTAGCTACCCTAATCTGTTAGAACATCTGGTTTGCTAGGAATAAATGGGAATTTGAAGACTCTCTAGAAGATCCGAAAGTAACCATTAAGAGAATTAAGGCTAACTGGCAAGAGATTCATGGTTTGGCTGATAGATTGGAATCGACTCTGATTTTGGGATAGGACGAGAGCTCAAGTTCTAACTTGTTGACAGGATGGTCCCCTCCCTCTGTTGGAAAGTGGAAATCAACTGTGATGCTTCTCTCAAAACATCTAGTAACTGGGGTAATTTAGCTTTTGTTTGCAAAGATCATAAACATGCATACTGAATCCAACTGTGTTTCATCTCCTCTCCAAACCGAAATGTCTGCTATTCGGGCTGCAGTCAAGTGTGCGTCTTCTCATGTGGATAAGGACTTCCAAATTGAATCAGACTGTAAACAAGCTATTGATCTTTGTAATTCTCTTAATAGTGTCATTCCCTGGGAGGTTGCTTCAATCATAGAAGAAATCCAGAGTATTAGAACAATAGTCCCAAATTTAGCTTTCAACCATATCCCCAAAAGCTGTAATTTAGTGGCAGATTGGCTCTCAAAAAACTCTTCTTCTATTATTTTAGAGGCCAATAGTTCTAATGTTCACCCATCTCTCCTACGTCTCATTAGACAAGATGTAATGTTGTGATTTCTTTATATGAATTATCCTTTCAAAAAAAAAATATGTCGTTTGATTAATTATTACTTACAATATAAACTACTCTTCAGAGCCTTGGTCAGCCTTTTTTCTTTCTCTTTTAATAAGACCTAACTCAATCGAGTGACATATGCAGAGTGACATAGCCATGAATTTAATTAATCATTTTTATCCCATATTTACATTAAAAAAATGTATTAATAGATATGAAATATGTGGTGCAAAAAAACATCACAACACTATTAAAAAGAAAATACTGATTTTCAAGTCTCATAAGTTAGGTGGAATATCATATCATGGCATATCCATATAATGTTGATGTGGATTAATTTCAAATAAATAATTAGTTAATTATATCTTACTAATGTGTTAAATAGAGATAAATGGTGTTATAATGTAAAATTTACTAAATGACCTTATATATTATTTTATAAATATTGGTTAAAATATTTTTATTCTAATAGAGTTTGGTATTCATTGATTAAGTTGTGTTTGAATATAAGTATTTGATTTTAAATTTTAAATTTTAAATTTAAGGATTTCAAATAACATGTAATTAAAATGTTATTTCTTTTTTTTTTATCAAAAAAAATAAAACTTCATTAATCAAAGCATGAAGCAGACTCCTCCTGGACTACATCAACAGCACAAGGAGGACAAGAGGATGTTTGGAATCGGTTATGCAATTAACATGTGTGGTGAGCATAAACCTTAAATAGGGTAAATTTTCAAAAACTTTACTTGCATAACCCTTCATGACATGAAGAATTCCATCCCCAAAGATCCATTTCGCATTTTACATATAGCTAAACATTAAACAACACACACATACACCAACTTAGGAACTCTAAGTTTAAGAATACTTACAAACTTCTAAGTTTGATGTAGACCACAATAGTTATCTACAAGCTTTGAGGTAATTAGATTCACCTCTTGAATCAAATCCTCTAGCCTCCCAAATGTTAGGCCTCTAGCTTGAAACACCAAAGCTCTACCAAATCTCCTTCTTGCTTAGATTGGATTAGTAGCAAGTAGCCTCTCTAATGACCCCCACAAAACTTGCACTAATTTTTAATCTTTGCAAGAACTCTTATTTTTGTGTATGTGTTTCTCTCCTTTTTATATGTCTCTACACAAAGTCTCTAAACTTAGAAACATTTCTTAGGTTATGTATATATATATTATAAGAAAGCAAACTATAATCACATGATAAGTATGCAAGTTGTATATCTCACTAGTGTACAAAGAAGTGTGTAGAGAATTAATACATCCCATGTATTATGTCTAAATACATTCTCTACACATATCAATGTGATATATACCTTATCTTAGCCATAGTCAACAATATACACATAAAGGATAATGTATGCCTAACATGACAAATTTGACTATATCATATATATATAGACTTGGGCTTGGTAATTAGGCCAACACTTGGCCCAAGCCCAATCAATCATACAAATGGGCCTAGATAAGGTTCATGGGCCTTCTTAACATCATGGATTAATCTTTGGTCCAAAACCCTTTTGGGCCTAGGCCCAAACAACTTGGGTCATTAATCCAAATCCAATTAGAAATAACATATATTATTAATTAATACTTTAATTAATATCTTATATTAATTAAGTATAAATTAATAATTAAACCCTTGGTTGAATTAGATTTCATGATATGCTAGGATCATTGCTTAAAGCATAAATCCAATTCCATTAATCTTAATTAATTGATTAAACTCTTTAATCAATAATTAGATTAATGTTAATGGTGATTTGATGAAACTCTTTTAGGTGTGACTTACTAGGTTCATGTCTAATTGGCAATGAGAAGATAATATCAACACTTGATATTATTTGAAACTCCTTTCAAGTCTAAATGTGAAAATCCCAATTATGCACATTTAGTACTCATAAGTTATGAGTGACCCCTAGCATCGATATCATAACTACCCAATTAGAAATGAATGCATGTATTGATTCACACAAACCCATTGGTCATAATTACCATGCACTAAAATCCCTTCATTAGAAGATCCCGATATAGCCTAAAGTTATGGTTTAGTTAAACTCTAATAGTTATATCATATGACCTTATCTCAAGTTCTAATTCTTGATAAAACACAACAAACACTGAAACTCTTTCAATTTGTGTCATGTTTGTCCTAGCTACGAACTTATTCATCAAGAAAGAACTTAGATAGCATATGATCTTATCCGGTTCACTCCAGGCAATGAATCTCATCTTGGCTGAACACTCATCCCTACACCTAACCAATTAGAGCCATCACATGCCATATACCTATGTGTGATTAACACAAGTATATAAGCGGTAATAAACCTTAACCACTTAAATGTGGGTGACCGTGTCACCTCAGGTCAAAGGACTATATACCATTATGACCTAGATTATGATTGTTGACTATAAGTGAATATCCATGCAATCACAAATCTAATGTCATTGTTCGGTCCACCCATCATATGAGTATCCACATGTCTATTCTGATATCTCATATCAAGTAGCATAAGACTCACTGCCTCTCACTATTAGTATCACATACTAATCAAGGAAAATCAATAGAGGTGATAGTCTAATTAATATTACCCAAATATTAATTTACTGACTATGAACATTTTTATAGCATATGTACTAAATAAATTTGTAACTCATATTATTAACTCTTGATAATAAATTTATTTAACATTATCCTAATGGATAAATATTCAATTAAATAAACACTTTAGATAATAGAATATTATTTTATTACCATTTAGGATAATTTACAATGGCAAAATATGTGATTGGCCTCTAGGGCATACCACCTATGCTAACAAAGGAATACAAGATCTCTTGATTGACTACGGACCTTGCCCAACAGGCAATATTATAAGCAACTCTGTTATCGGTCCTAGATATGAACTTAAAAAGAAACATAATAGAAATTGGGAATTAACTTCAGAATCTCTGCAACAATCATAGATATAGGGGAGAACTAGACTAGAGTCATGAAGAATATTAATCACCTCCAAGGTAATGACTCTCAATAGAAACAACCAAGACTCCCACTTGAAGTGCCATAGAAAGACCAAATTGAACTACTGCAGCCTCTGCGTTTCAAATTTGCCACACCCCAGATAACCTGCACCCTGTAGAAATAACCACAGCCCCTGCACAATCTCTGATGATAAATCCAACTCCCTTTGATCCTGTAACTAGACAAATGTTGGCATCAACATTAATCTTCTAAGATCCAGCTTTAGGAGGCTTCCAAACATTAGGGAACTTCTTTCTTAAACCCAATTCTTATACCCTGACCGCTTGAAATGATGACATAATACGAAGAGCACCAGACATCATATCATCAGTAGATTGATTTACTTTTTTTATGAACCTTGAAATTCTGAGAGTTCCATAAATGCCAAACCAGAATTAATATTAGTTCAATCTCCTGCTTCGAGCGAGATTCCAATAAGTCTATTGATACCTAAATTTTGACGGTCCCCCAAAAATCCGATGATGAAGGATTCCTGTCACTCAGACAGGGGAAAAACTCCTTTGGAAGTTTTCTCGAGCGTGCCTAGATCGAGAAGAAATCTGAAAGAAACCCAAAAGATACCAAAAAGCAACCAAAAACCTAAAAGATACCAAAAAGCAACCAAAACCCAAAACAAGAGCCAAATTGGGCCAAAATGAGACAAAAGCTGGGGAAAAAACCATGGGGACAGGTCAGACCACGAGCTTGGGTTGATGACCTATGAGTGTGGGTCATTAACTAAGCCCATGGGTCAAAATGATCCATTTGCCTCTGTGTGGGTCTGAGGACCCACGCACATGGGTCTTGGACCTAAGAGCGTGGCTCATGGACCCAAGCTTGTGGGTCCCCAGGCCTGTACTATAAAAAAAATGTTTTTTCCTCTTTTGAGAGAGGATTTTGGCACATTTTCCATGGCAGCCTCTTAGAGAGAGAAAAGGCTACTGTTGTAGGAGACTTTCTCACACTCTCTCTCTCTCTCCTAAAGCACTTGGAGACCCCATCTACCCCAAACACCAAACCAAAATCATTTTTTCTCTTATTTTTGTCTTAGGATTTAGACCATTAAATCCAAAACGAGCTCCTTCTTTGTCAAAGCACGCATCAAGGGTAATAACCCGGTCCCTTTGAGGATCTCCCAATAATTTTTAATTCAAAATACCATTTTTATCATCTTCTTCATCTCATTTCTATCATTTTTATCATTTTTTTTAATCATTCTCTTGCATTTTTACTCATTTTATTGTAAATATTTATTATAGTGATAAAGTTGTGATTTTTGTGATGATCTTGAAGTTTGGGTATAAGATATGATGGAGTAGTGGGAAGTTCGGGTGATTCCGAGAGTGTTTGCATTCATTTTGCATCTTTCCATCATTTTTGCATCTTTTTCTCCATTTATGCAAAAATGAGTATTTTAGTGTAAAGTTAGCATTTTTATTATTGTTTTTACATCATTTTAATTTATTATATTTACTACAATATTTTTATTTTTTTATTAATATTTCTGCATTTTTCTCATTTTTATTGCATTTTTACTTTTTTTTTATCATATTTATGTTATTTGTGATAAATTTGGCAGTTTTATCATAAAGTTAATATTTTTATGGTAAAAATGTCACCTTCATCACTTTGATATTTCTATTTCTGTAATTTTATTTTATTTATGCATTTATTTCTGTATTTTTATTATTTTTTGGTATTTTTGTAATTTTGTTGCATTTATGTCTTTTATAGTAAATTTGGCCCTTTTATCATAAAGCTCACATTTTTATGGTAAAAATATCATCTTTATTATTTTTATTACTTTATTTCTGCCATATTTATTTATTTATTTATTTCTGAACTTTATTTATTTTTATTGCCTTTTTCCTATTCTTGCTTATTTTATGCTTTTTATCATAAATTTGGTATTTTTATCATGAAGTTCATATTTTTATGGTAAAAATATCATCTTTAATATTTTTATATATGTTTTGCTGTCTTCTTTATTTATGTATGTATTTATTTCTGTATTTTTACTATTTTTATTGCTTTTTGCAATTTTTATTTCATTTATGCTTTTTATGGTAAATTTGATATTTTTATCATAAAGTTCACATTTTTATGGTAAAAATGTCACTTTTATCATTTTGATATATTCATTTCTGTAATTTTATTTATTTTTATTAATATTCCAGCATTTTTATTATTTTTTATGTTATTTTTGCAATTTTTATTGCATTTATGCCATTTATGGTAAATTTGGTTTTTTTATCATAAAGTTCACATTTTTATGGTAAAAATATCATCTTTATCATTTTGGTATTTTTATTTCTGCCATTTTTAACTATTTACATATTTATTTCTGCATTTTTATAAATTTTACTGCATTTTTTGCTATTTTTGTCATATTTATGTCTTTATGGTAAATTTAGTATTTTTATCATAAAGTTCATATTTTTATGGTAAAAATGTCATCTATCTCATTTTAATTTATTTATTTATTCTTGCATTTTAATTTATTTGTATTAATATTTCTATATTTTTATTATTTTTATTGCATTTTTATTACCTTTATTGCCTTTATGCCATTTAGGGGTAAAATTATCATTCTTATCATAAAGTGGATATTTTTATGATGGAAATGATATTTTTACCACTCTCAATATTTTAATTCTGCATTTTATTATTTTTATCATATCAATTGCACTTTTTTTTTATTTTTTATTATCCCTTTTGATGAATTTATTATTCTTATCATAAAGTTCCCATCTTTAAGGTGAAAATAATATCTTTATCACCCTTTTTATTATTTCAATTGTATTATCATTATTTTTATTGCATATTTATTATCTTTGTCATTTTTATTGTTTTCTTTTGATAAATTTGTTATTTTTATCATAAAGTTAATATTTTTATGGTAAAAATAATATCTTTATCACTTTTATCATTTTATTTGCATTTTCCCATTTTAATTTCTTTATATTTTCATCATCATAAAAATCTTATTTTTATAATAAAAATGATGACTTCACATTAAAGTACCTAAATTCCTAAATCTTGCATCATGCATACATTAGCATCTTAGTTTGCTTATGTGTTTAATTACTCATTTATTTATTATTCCAATTGTGGATGAATGAGATATATAAAATTATCCTAAATGTGATGTGTGCTCACATGTGTGTGAAAACTAACCTTTGTTTTGTAGGTTTATTAGAATAGGTTTGTTTTATTTCCTTTTTATTATTTTAATGTAATTAATAGAATAGCTTTTCCAAGGCAATGTAATCTTTAATCCCAATTCCCCTTTTTATTTTATATTTTGGATGTATTTAATAGAATAGGTTTTTTCTTGGGTTGTAATCCTTAATCCCTTTCCCCTTTTCCCTTTTTTTTATTTTGCTTATTTGCTTGCTTATTTTGATTATCTCTTGCATGCTTGTGTGCTATATGCTTACTTGCTTACGTGATCATCTGGTTGATTGATGAATGCTTGTTTATTTGTTTATTATGTGGTGAATGCTCGTCAATCCAACTATCTTGTGTTCCAATTTCCAATTTAAACTGACTAATGATCAAGTGTGGTAAAAATGCATCATGAAACAAAAACTAGGTTGAAGTAGTGAATAATTAAGCAACATGTGTAATAAGAAACATGATAAGTAACTCCTACCCTCCGAACCCGGATTCTCTGATTATGGAAGTAGATTTTTTCACTTCCTCCCAATTAAAGTCCTGTGGCGACTCCAATCTACAAGGCCTATTCAGGCAGACCCTCCATAAATAATAACAAATGAAAATCCAGTAGATAGTCGTCGTTAGCCTGTGTGCCCGATGCTATAAACGCAATGATCCTTTATTATCGCCACCATAATGATCACATATTTTTGGCAACTCCATTATGGACTACTGATTTGAGTATAAATGAAAGACTGTTTCTTATTATACATAACTTGTTTATTCACCTTCACAATAGTACAACTTCATTTTATTACACTCACCACATGCACCTTGGTCCCTAATCCCTCGATAATACTGAATGACATTGCCACCATGATTCCATTCGAGTCACGGGGTGACAAAGATAGGTATTATCACCTTTAGTCCTTACTCGATCAAGAAAAGCTGCAGGGCTTAAAGTGACACTGCCCGGCTCCCAAGTCCAAAATAAGGTATAGTTTTTCTCAAGTAGGTAAAAGAATGCTAGACTCTCTAATCGAAGTCCATAACCCTAGTCATATGGGAGCATTCTCGCTAAAGGAGCCTAAGCCGTAAGCCCTATGCAGCTCATATAGATAAACCAGTAGAAATCTCCCCTAGGATCCCACCTAGCTCTTGCATGCTATCCTTGTCTTGATGTTGTCCGTTCGACCTGATATTCATAAATGATATGACATCTCTAGTGTCTGCCACCATTTGCTGTCATTATGTCAGTCTTCATAGACTGTCCACACTTAGAATTGTGTGATCATCGTTTACCTTGTGTAAACCCAATACACAAGGAATAATAAGAATCATACACCTCAGTTTGGATAGTTCGTAAGGACCGATAAATAGTGACATCTTTTGATGATGGAACCTATAGAAGTCATTCATTTGTCCTTATCAAATCAAGAGGATGAATCAAGAATTTAACTGGATTGTGGACACTCATGCTGAGAAAGTCAAATTGTAAACTATCGAACGAAACCTTCATGTCTTTTGATAAACACACCAAATGTCAATGAAAGGGACATGAACTTGGATCCTTTCTGTTGACTATAGTTCGTACGCTCGCAAGCACGCACGAGCTAAAGACACCATTTGAGACCCTACAATTGGGCCTTTCATTAACATTGTGTGGCTACCTTGAGTACATTTAGGTATTGCTCCCTAGTTTACCTCTTGAGTCTGATCATCATAGATTGAAACAGCATAGTCCGAGAGCGGAACCATAGTCCCCCGATGGTGATGATTTAAAAATCCATATAGGACAGAATTCTTTACCGCATGGAGTAATAAGGTTGGAAGGAGAGATTTCTTGTGTTTGGTTTATTCATTTTGTAGGTTTTACACTAACCCTATTTGTTCATTTTTTTCCTTTCTTTTTTCCCACGCATACATACATACATCTAAAGGGCATTTTATCATAAACTAATCCATGATTTTCTTGTAGCCATCTCGCATCATTATGTTAGCAGAATTATAACTGTCACACCATGCATACACGCTAACCCTTCTCTTTTGCAGAATTCATCACATCACGCGTGCATGCATCACTCCTTTTATCATCCTAACATGTATACTTGTGTAGAAACATAGCTCCTCAGAAGTTTTGCAAGCTCTAGGTCTCTCAAAATCTCTCGAGAAAGGTTAGTAACGATTAAGTATCAGAATGGCAAAACAGTTTAGGAATCAAACCATCAGTGATCTACTCAAAGAGCATATAAAATAATTTATGGCTGATGGTGGTTTAACTAACATCCTCTGAGCTGAAATCAGGGCTATCCTTAAGACTGAAGTAAAGGATGCCTTTGACCAAACTCTAAAAGACAAGGATGAGGTAATTCTCTTGGAAAGCAATGGCAATGGGGCACCCGGCACCCCTAATTCCGAGATGAACAAGAGTAAAAAAGATATGAGTACATTGGGGGATGCTGAAGGCAATTGTGAACTTTTTGAAGTGAAGCTTCTCTAGTCCCCTTCCAAGTCAACTAGTCTAACTACACCTGAATTGGCCTGCAAGATCATCCAGCTTAAAGCCCAAGTGAAAGAAAGAACTAAGACCTTGATCAAAGGCTTCAATAAACTCTCTGCACTCATGAACAAGCCCTCGCAAGACCACCCTAATTAGCCCTATTACCTTATGATTGGAAAAAAGCATTAGGAAATTGGTAACCAGAGTTTGACATACCACGATTATCCAAAGTTTCCAAAACCACCTACAGTTGATCGCCGTAGAAAGTTTTTGAAGTTTGACTGACCCCCTCCAAAATCTTCCAAGAACTTCAATATAAAAACCTTTTGAGACCTCTTGAACTGAAAGTTTTACCCAACCCCCTACCAGCACATATCAACCCCGACCTCTACTGCCATTTCCACCAAGTGCCAGGCCACTTAACTGATAATTGTTATACCTTAAAGTGGAAGATCCAAGATCTGATAAATTCCAGTAAAATCATAGATCTAAAAAAATAACCTAATGTTAAAACCAACCCCTTACCCGACTACTAGGACATGCCTTCATCATATACCATCTCTCTAGGGCTCCTCAAGGCTTTCATGGAAAGTTTTATCCAATATGTTCTTAAGAGAGAAATAGAAAAACCAGAAAGGGGAGGAAAAGAACCTTTGGTGGCACCAGAAGTAAGTTTCTTGAGCCCTACCTATGACCCGAGTGGTGACGAAATGAATCCTTCTAACTGCAAACATGTGCTTGAATCCAAGGATGAAGATGAAAAAGTACTAAAAAAGAAGAAGGAAGAACAGGATCAATCGAAACAACCTTCTGGCAAGCTTGACCTCAAGACGGAACCACTAGCTACATTGTTGCCCTCGCCAGGACTAACGTAGATAATACCCTGTTTGATGATGAATCCATCCGTAATGGTGCCTGTACTGTTGACATATTTAAGTCTATTGATGTATCGAACTCTAAATTTAATGCAGTGATATTTGAATTTAGGATCGCGAATATGCAATTGGAGCCTTGGATAACATTTTTGTAACCTTTTGCTCACAAATTTGCATGATTTCACATTTTGCATTCAAAGATACACAACAACGTAAAATTTATGCACTTAATAATGTCAACAAGATTTATCAGTTTGGAATGCTAGAATATGTATTTAGGATATTGAATATGCAATTGGGCATTTGGAGAACATGTTTGTAATCTTTAGTGCACAAATTTGCACGTGTTCATATTTTGCATTCAAAAATGCGCAACAATGTAGAATTTGTGTATTTTATAATGTCAACAAGATTTTTCAGTGAGGAATGATAGAATATGTATTTACGATTATGAATATGCTATTAGGGCCTTGGACAATGTGTTTGTAACCTTGTGGGTAGAAATTTGCAATAGTTCACATTTTGCGTTCAAAGATGTGCAACATTGTACAATTTGTGGGTTTAAAAATGTGAACAACATTTATAACTTTGAAATACTAGTATATGTATTTAGGATCATGAATATGTAATTGTAGACTTGTAGAACAAGTTTGTAACATTTAGCACATAAATTTGCACGAGTTCACCATTTGCTTTCAAAGATGCGCAAAAATGCACAATTTGTACATCTAATAATGTCTACAAGATTTATCAGTTTGGAATTCTAGAATATGTATTTAGGATTGTGAATATCCAACTGGAGCCATGGATAACATGTTTGTAACCTTTTGTATACAAATTTGTAAGAGTTTACGTTTTGCGTTCAAAGTTATGCAGCAATGTAAAATGTATCTATGTGATGAGTCTTATGATAATGATGAGCATTTCATTGAATCTCACACAAGCATCTTTAACATCCATTCCATTAACGTTGAATCATTTAACATGGGCATCGAGGAAAGCTCTAGCATGATTGCGTATTCCAAAAGATGTTACCTCTAGAACAATGATGAAAATGAATAATAAATGAAGAAATAATGATAATGATGATGAAATGACGAAATGAAGAATGAAAAATGATAAAAGATAATACTCAAAAAAAAACCTAGAAAGGCTAATTAAGGACAGGGGTACCATTGTTTTAAAGTATTCAACATGCAACCATGCTTGTAATAAATGCTACTCAGTATAAATGAGGAGAATTATTAGAGTTGCCCATGATGAGAAGTAAATGCCTGAATCAATATCTATCACATACAAAGGAAAAATTTGCATCTTAGAGATCATATCTTTCTATGATGTAATTATATTAATCTCTATTGTAAACTTTTTTCCATTTTATTGCATTTGTTATGGTGGCATGACAAGCAAACAAAAAGACAGACAGAGAAGAGCATAGTAGAAGGGAAATTAGAAAACATCAAAAGCTTCACGAATGATTTGTCAGTAAATTACATCTTAGAAACTGTCCAAATTTTCCTATCAGTACAGTTAGAAAAACAAAATGGGAAGGGGAAATCAAGATTCAGCCCCATCCTCGTCACCATCATCATCATCGCCAATATCTGGAGATCCTCTCCTGCAGGGTCCAACATCACGAACCCTCAGCTCCTCTAGCTCAGACCACACTGAATCTCGCTCTAGTAGTAGGCACCCTCCTATTGATGTACTGACTCCTGATAACAAATGGTCTCATCCTGCTCGTGCATCAGCCTCACATGCTCAAGCTGCATCATTATAACATACATGCATTAGCACATATGCATTCATAACATACACATATATATCATTGCATAATTGGAACAAGAAAAAAAGCCAAAGTGTAAGAAGACCTACATGAGCCTCCACAGAGTAATGAACGTAGTGGCTGTCTCTTGAGGAACCTGTAAACAAAACAGTCAGCAAACAGCAAATTTAAAGTATCAAAGCAACAAAAGCATACATGAACTTACATGGGTAGCATCCCTAGGGATGAATCCCATGGGCTCAGTAGATACGGGGACCACCTGGACCACCACCACACCATAGAGGTTATGTGCCCGAACCATGGGGAGTAGTGGCAGTGTAGCTACCCCGAAGATCATCTAAGTAGTCCCAGTGGGGGCATTAGCAACAACTCCAGCAACGCCTAAAGTCTTGGTGGCACTCCTAGCTCGAGACCTCTTCGAGCAAGACTGTCAAACATAAGCAAAAGTAGTCAGAATGAGAAATAGTCAGCACAAGCACCAACACACAGAAAAGGGGAACAAGGCATACCTGAGGGGCTGAGGAAGAAGAAACACCCGTAGCTGCAGCAGGCGGAGCAATGAGAAAGTCCCTCACGACGCTGTCAATCAACTGAGGGATGAGACTCTCCAGATATGAGATGCCCTCTAGCTCCAAGTACATCCAATGATCAGTCCCAACCAACGCCTCCTTCAGAGTGGGGCCCACCATATCCTTCCCCTAGAACATATCGAGAGGAGGAAGATGAGGGATGTGACGAGTAGTAGGTCCTAAGAACCAGCTCACTATGGGCTCATCGAGATACCAGGCACGGTCGACAGGGGTCACGAACAGTATCTGCCTACCAGTAATTTCAACGGCCCCAATCATCGCCGCCGAGAAAGCCGTGTGGTAGCCCTCCCACCACCATCGAAAATGTATCTGCAATTATAAATAATTATCAAAAATAGAATACAAAACTTCAGAATAAGAAAAAAAAGAGAAAGCACCGACCTGGTTGAATGTCAACTCAGTGAGGGCAGTACGGGTCGCCTTCAAAGACCGCATGGAGCCTTTCCAAAAGCTGAGCAGTCTAGATAAGGAAGTGAGGGAACCCCTCATGCATCCCGGCAATCATAAGAGGAGCCAGTACGTGGAACTCAAAAGCCCAAATCTGCAAAGAAAAGAATATGTCAGGAACAGTATACTCAAAAAGGAATGAAAAAGAATCGCAAAGTATTTAAAACAACTCACATCAACCACTAGCGGCACACCATAAATCCACAAACTATCTCTGCATGCATCATCCAAGCCATGGAGAAGATAGCTGCAAGCAGCTGAACCACCCCAATCGTAACCTCGCGAAATATCGAGGTCTTGTAGCAGAGGAAGCAACCAAGAGCCGCCGGTGTTTATTGCATTAGGGAACACCATGTGCTCATCAGATAGAAGATAAAGCACCATGCATGTCTCTCGATGCCGACAGCACCATCTCTAGTAGCATCATCGTAGGCCTACCAGAGCCGATCATAAAAAATCAGACCGCCCCGACCAACTCTAAACTCGGGGGGAGGGGGGGAGGGGGGGGGGGCAAATTACGGCATAGCCCCGCAGGGTCCTCCAGAATGTCAAAAGGGATCCATTGACCAGTAAAAGCGAACCCAGTAAAAGCAACAAAGTTATGGGGCATGATCGTCATCTCCCCGAACTGGAAGTGGAAGGTATGCGTGCAGTCTGACCACCTCTCGACCAAGGCAGTCATAGCTGCCTACCGACTCTTCAGTAACTCTAGTCCCTCCAGCAGACCGTCCAGAGTGCCATCAAAGATGAGGCCACGGAACCAATCTCGTACCTCCGCAGGTAACTTCCCGTAGAGCTTCCTAGCTCCAGTGAAGCTACCGCGTAAAACCAAGTGGGTCATAGGGCTTTAAAAAGGGAAGTCAGCAAACACAGATTCTGACTCATAATTTTTCTACTTAAGTATGATAATCAGTACTAACTACTATTTACTTGTTATTTGTAGGTAATCGGTATCACACAACCAAAGCAGAAAATGACATGGCAAATAAATCTAAATATGCAGCCTAAGAGAAGAAAAATCATAGTAAAATACATCTCTAAGCGTGCAAAGGAGCTAATCCTAGTGAGGGAAGTACCACAAACACTATTTCATAAATAATCTATTTTATTACTAAGTTCGTAAGCACTAACTTCCTATATCCTATCATGCAGGGGAGATATAGCATAAAAAAAATTGAGTCCGAGGTACTAACCTGTTGCTGATGAAGCACCTAGACATGCTCCCTAAAGTTCAACACGAGAGTAATCTCCTGGCCCTTCATCACTCTGTGCCTCAAACGATGAGCCGACACTGGCTTCTGACGTGCAGCACCAACCGCAGCCCGACCCGCTTGGTCAACCCCTGAGTCAAGCTCCTCCAAAGGAATGTCGAGATTGAGGACGTCCATGAAATCACTGCCTTCACGTCCTTGCATGGATTTTAAAGTAAAGAAGACCTAAAAGTTCAAAGAAATCTAAGGGAGGAGAGAGACAAAAGATGAAAGAATGAAGAAAGTGACAAAAAATAAGCCTTTTATAGCCCTAGAATCCATGGGTCCAGGATCCACCCACGAGCGTGGATCGCTGGACCCACATGCGTGGGTAGCACCCACGGTGCTGTCCAGGACCCACCGGAGCCTCTAAGATGCATATTTTCTCACACTAAAGCTTTTAGAAGGTCCCAATGGCATGTTGGAGGTTGGAACATTAACCCGAGACACGCTCAAAGGCCAGGAATTCACAGTAAAAGATAGAAATACCCTTAGAAAACACCAAAAATTCATGGAATTTCTCTATAACTTTTTTTGTTCTTTTTTAAATAAATTCATACATTCATGCATTCATATATACATTCATATTCCAAACGTCACTTTTTAGTGCTCTTAGAGGTGTACTCGCACTGGAGAGGGGGCAGTCAACCTCGACAGCGACCGTCTCACTTTGATGAGATTTTCAAAACTTTTCTAACTTTGATCAGCAGCTCCGAGCCAGGATTCTCACTTCTAATCAACCTAATGCTTAACAACCTCATGAAAGATAGGAAGTCCGCCAAAGGAGAATCACTGGGAACTGTGACATTCGGATGACTTGCGATTATCATGATCAAACCCTGAAAGAGGTTTAAATACAAAAAAGAGAGAGGAAGAAAAAAAAATAGAAAGAAAGAAAAGAGAAAAAAAAGAAAA